>LZPO01109062.1:0-13675 GCA_001675575.1 Neotoma lepida
GGAGAAATCCTTGCCGTTTTGCCAACTATAATTTTTTCAGTTATTTTCATAAGATTAAATGTTACAATATTATAATAGGACTAGAGAGATAGCTAAGTGGTTAAGGGCACTCTGTACTCTTCCAGATATCCTGACTTCATTCCTAGCANGCACATCAGATGTATCACAATTGCCTGTACCTCCCAGCTCCATGGGATCAACCTTCTTCTTTTGACATCCTTGAGTACCTGCACACAAATGGAATCTGCTCACACAGACAAATGATACTTAAAAATAGATCTCGAAAAAATATCAGTACATTCACTAACTAACAAAGAGAAAACTGAAGAAAGAAAAGAAAACTAAGTATTCGTACAGTCATCTCTTTCCAGAAACTTTAAATATTTAAGTCTTTTGGAACAAACCATATTTTATGAGGTTATTATACATACTATATCCTATTATCTTTAAAGATAAACCCCAAAGTAACATTGATATGTAATCCTCTTTGAGAAATCCATTGACCATTTTTTTCTTGTTTTGAGTATACTGAATCAAAGTTTTCATTAGAATAATTTGTTTAGTAGCATTTTAAACAACCATTTGTGATATGTATGTGCTTGAGAGGTGGTTGGCAGCTAACATGACACCTATGAGGTTGTTCAATTGAATCAGTACCTACTTGCTTACAGGACTGCTATTTGCTATAAAATACGCCAGTGTGTATGATACATAGTGTAGTAACATTCTTCATTTCTGAAATAACCTCTAATCAATGGCTACTATGACTATCTTTATAAAATATACTTAGTAGAGATTTGTTAAAAAGAAAATCTAATATTAATAAACATTTCACTTCTGCTTCCAGTCCTTCNATCTATTCNTCTAGGTTTTTTTTCATTGACCTTATTATCAGTATGTGTGACACATGCATGAACAATGTATTATGACCTATATAATGATCTGGTTTACAGAGGACATGTCATGCTAATGTTTTGTACCCTCTTCCTCTAAAGATATCTCATATAATATAGTAGATGCAATACATAATTAAAATATTTTTACATTCAAATATATTCAAAGCCAGAAGGAAAAGCTTTATCAATATGTTAGTACTTTCTGTGTATTCCTGCAAATGAAGCAGAGCATTTCAATTTAGCGAAGAGACTGGTGGNTTGAGTGTGTCAGTCTACATGCATATGCACATGTGCTGAGGTGTACCCAGTGATGAAATATTGACCATCTCTATTCCACGAGTCCATCTCCTTTCAAATATTTACTGAATGCCAGGCACTCCTGTGGTTCTGGGGAGACAGCAGTCTACAAAATAGACAAGGTCTCTGCCTGCATGGTGCTTACATAAGCCCAGCAGGGGATACGGAATAGGATAAATAAACACAAATAATATTGTGGATGGTGATGAGTGCTAAGAATGAGTAAGTGAAGGATGTGATAGAGAATCACAAGGGAACTTGCTTTAGATAGAAGGAACTGCAGGGTGTAAAGTGATGGCAGAGATACAGCCTCTGCCCTCAAATTGCTAGGAGCCCAGGGGGTGGCTGGGATGTGTATTCTGAGAGCCATTACTCACTCATGTGCTATTTCCCAGACTTCTGCCAAATCCCCACTCTTGCAAGAGAGATGTTAATAGGTATTTTATGAAAACAATCAAAAGTTCTGTTGTTAAATGTATTTGGAAAGCACTGGATAGCAATGCAGAATCTCTTGGAGATTTACAGTACAAGGGAGCACAGTTCACCATAGATGCTGGGAAGTCTTACAGTAATAAAAATATATAAATTTGCTTAATGCTATGTTTCAAAAATATTTTTGACCTTGAATTCTGACTCAATCCGGTAAGTGCTTTACCATACAATGAATTTTAATGCTGTCAAGGAGATAAAGGTATGTAACTATCACGAGACTTAGCAGCCTAGATGAAACAATGTATTTTGTGAGTGGAAATAATAGTTCCAGGAAATTCAGAGATTACTATGCTTTGATCATAGTCATCATTGTCCAATGATTTTCAGAAATATATTTTCATTAGGAATGTGTTTTAGAATAGGTACAAATCTAGCTATTAGTCTTATTAACATATATAATGTTCATCTCATGAAAATGAAAAAACTGGTTTTGTTTTTGTTTGGGCAATTATGGGATTATTATGAGGGTACTTTATGTCTGTGGTGATGTGGTACAAATAAGTCTAGTCCATGAAACTTAGATATTGGTGGTTGGTAAGATCAACCATAGATGGTCTTTACTGACTATATCCGACACCCACATACATTTTGTAGTCTGAGATGATTTACGAAAGTGTTAGCATAATTTAAAGAAACTAACAAGAGGTTGAAACGATCTAAAGAGAGTAAGAAAACTCTTGCCAGTGCAGTCCTAAGTTCAAGTGGAGAAAGTTATATGGAGAGAGCTGCCTTGGATGACTGATGGCCTTCTTTCTGATGCAAACACCGAATTTAGACTCTCAGGACACAAAGATGAAGGTGTGAACACCCTGACTTACACATTTCTTGCCCTAGCCTTGCTCATTCTACCTGTTCTTCCAAATGGCTAAATTCAGATAGACAGGATCAAGCAGAAGAGCTTGCTGATGAATTCACATAAATTAGCCTTTAAGACCAGAACAGGGTAAAGGAAGGTACAAATTGACTTTGGAGAAGAAAATAGATTATATAGATGACTGAGTCATGCGTTCCATGGTGTTTTCTGCCTTTGTCCTGTGTTGAAGGGCAAACTGTTAACACAGTTTTCAGGGCAATCACTCATAGCTATTTGCTCTGTAGTCAGTTCCTGCTGCTTTTTTTCTTTACCTCTTACAGCAAGTCTTTCCAGGGATTTTGCCCTGATTCCCTGGGATCCCTCTTTCTTTCTCTTTCTTTCCTCATATCATCTAGGGTTTGTGTATTTTCTTCTGCCTCTGAAATTGTTCTCAGATGAGTGTCCTTTCTGGAATCATAGTACTGCACTGCTTGAGACAGCTCAGGCTGCTATAACAAAATGTCATAGGCCAACTGCCTAAAACAATAGCAATTAGTTTTCGTAGCTTTATATGTAAGAGTTTCACCTCATGGTGTCACCACATTTGATTTTTGGTTGGGTGGGAGGGGGGTCCTCTCTTCCAAATTTTCTTATTGTGTCTTCATGTCCTAGAAGGAGGCAGGTGGTACCAAAGTGGGCACTGCTATCTCTGCTTATATGGTCACTAATCCTATCAGAGAAACTCGACTCTCATGATTTCATCTCATACAAGCCACCACCTATAGCCCCCAAGTCCAGATACTGTAACTGTTTGCTATGATTTTAATAAAGATTTCTTTTGAGAACATAATCTAACTCATGCCAACCACATTGGCTGGAGTAACTGACTCCATATTCCCCTAACGCCTCTCTTGTTTTTTGTAAGGACCATGGAGTGAGGCCATTGATGTGCACGTCATAGAAATAGAAAGAATTATGGAAATGAGTTTGAGAGTGAGTATTTTCCGAATGTCCTGACCAATGGGATGTTCTTGGTAGTGTGTCATGGTAGGATGGGACAACATGTCTTTGAATGTTATTTCTGGGATTGCAATGGCACAGGAAGGAGATGGATCTAGAAAAGTGTTGGCAGAAGTTTCTGTCCCGAAAGCTGCTCCCAAGTAACCACTCAGAGACTTAATATTAATTATAATTGCTCAGACTTATTACTAACTAGCTCTTACAACTTAAATTAACCCATCTTTCTTATCTAAGTTCTACCATGTGGCTCATGGCTTGTTAACTCATTTTGTACACATCCTGCTTCCTCTGGGTCTGGCTCCTGACTCCTCTGACTCCACCCCCCTTCTTCCTAGTGTCCTTAGTGTGGTTGTTCCACCTATATTTCCCACCTGTCTGCCAGCCAATCAGATTTTTATTAAACCAATCCGGGTGACAAATCTTCACACAGTGTAAAGAAATATTGTACAGTTCCTCCTTTTGTTACTAGCTAACTCTTACATTTAAATTAACCCATATTGCTTATTTATGCTTTGCCGTGTGGTTTGGTACCTTTTCTCAGTACAACACGCCAATCTTGCTTCTCTCTGCATCTGCTTGAGGCTCCAGACTCCGCTCTTCTTCCTCCCAGCATTCTCAGGTTGGCTCTCTTGCCTAACTTTATCCTGTTCAGCTATTGGCCAGTCATCTTTTTTAAACCAATCACAGTGATATGCATTCACACAGTGTAAAGGAATATTCCACAGAAAACGGAAGTGGAAGTCAGCTTTCATATTACATTCTCTCTAGGGGAAATACGGTGAAGAGTCTTCCTGAGACCAAGTCTTCACGTAGTCTGAACACTGGCTACTGACCCGCAGAATTTGAAAACACCACCTCCAAACTTTGTGATGAAACTTAATTCTCATTGTTGAGACATTAAATTTAGCCATTTTGAGGGGAAATAGCAATTTATGATGGATCTGTTATAAAAGGGCCAGAAGGAACTGTGTATGCCAGTTATTTTTACTTCCCTCTATCTTCTCCCATGTGAAGACAGTAAGGTGCCCTTGCCAGACACTGGGCCTGCTAGTGTCTTGATCTCAGACTTCACAGATCCTAGAGGTATGCAAAACAACTTTCCATTATTTATCAATTAACAGCCATATGGATTTTTCTAAGAAAAACCCACAAATATACTAAGACATGTGGTTTTATTACATAGTTAAGCAATGTAGAATGAGAAAAATATAATTATAGAGAAATTTTTCCATTCATAATTAACCTATAGAAGCAATTGTATTTATTTCAAATTCTTGTGTATATATCTAATGATAAATTCAAATGTTTTGGAATATTCTTGATTGGCAGTTTCTATGTGTATTATATGCTTTTAAAACATATTAAGTACCTGTAACATTATATTTTCACTCACATTTGTATATCAAATGTATACAGTATTTGATGTTTGTCAATTTTCTGTACAATATAATCTGCAAAACATCCCCACATCATTGTGAATCTTCTTATCCCTGCCATGGCCGCTATATTAAAAATCACTTTTGAGACATGAATTAAGCACATTCCAAGCTCCACTAGCAAGAAAGATATTTATTGAAGTCAGATCTCTTCACTATTGTCAAAACCACCACTATTATTTCTTTGGATTCCCAGGATTATAACTTTTGAAGACTGATTTTCAGCTATTAGAGATGTCCTGTCCATCATATGCCTGAACTAGTTCTGAAGGAAATTGTCACCACTTTCTATGTCAGTCACCCCAGACTGGTACCACTAAGTCCCTTATTTAGCACAAATCTTCAGCATCCAATAGCACTGCTTTCATTGTAGACACTTTACAAATACTTGCTATTGATTATTGAATTGTTCTGTTAATTAAATGATTCCTGGAGGGGTCAAAATTAACTTCTTACTCAATTTATAGATTTATGACTTCCTGAAAAAATTTACCCTATAGAACTGTGACAAAAAAATGTTTGTTTTTATTTGCTAAGGACTTCCTACCTTCTAGATTTTATGTCTGGTTTCTGGTTTAAAGATTTTCATATGCTACATACACACACACACACACACACACACACACACACGGACTCACACAAACATACTCATATGCACACACACTCATACACAAACATACTCATATACATACATATACTCAAACACATATACTCACACACATAAACACACAATCACGTGAATACATATACACATTCACACACACATGCACATGCACACACATACACCTGTCACTCACACACATCCTCACATACACATATTCTTTATTTTCTACAGCATTGAAATTAGTAGCTTTCAAGTTACTGGAATGAGAAGGCTGTTGATGGAACTTTCAGCCTGGCCAGTGATTAATATAACAGCGGGTGTATTACTTTACTGTTTTGCCAATCAGTTCCTATAGCTTGAAAATAGTGAAAATTTGTTCTTTTGCTTTTCACAGCGATGCTGTGGAGATTGAAGGGAAATGTTTTTCATGGATTGAATCTCTGTGAATCAAAGCTGCCATGACATTGTAGCTCCCACATTGGAACTATTTTAGACCTGAAATACTCCAGCCCAGTTCTTAGCTACCTAACGCCCTTCACACTATAAAAAGCCACCCTGCTTCTGCTGCCAATGTAAAAAGCTTGTCAAGGGTCTTCCACATAAACCATATTACTGTCTACAGACAAGGAATTGCTATATAAGCTGTAAGAAGTTCCATGAGCTCTGTGGGAGAAGACCATAAATACCATTACACAGAGAGTCAGAATTACCTGCCATTTCATTTTATGCAGGAAAGGCTAATGCTGGGGCGTTTCTTCTGGTTACAGATGTACTGCCACATGTGTGCTGCCATAGGACACGCCTGTGTTGAGTCAAAAGTCAGTTCATCTGGACAGAAATTTTTTGAAGTTTCTCCTTTCACATAGTAAAGAAATGTGCTAACGTTACAGTGAAGAGAGAAAAAGAACTCTCTTTGTGACTATAGGAAACGGAACCAGAAATGACACAGTGGACCTAAGGATAAAACCTCATTGACAGAGAAGAACTTGGAAATGCAAGAATCTCGGAAATCGTGGCAAGTTGGAGGTCTGATAGACATTCCAAGTTAAAAACCTTGCCTGCTTTGGTTTCATAGATGTTGGCTGAAGATACACTGCTAAGTTGGAGACAGAGGACTTTATTACTTAGTACACAGAGCAGGAAACAGCACTGGCTTCATATTTCTACCCTTTCCTATGGCCAGAGATCCCACAGAGGGGATAATGGGGATCCAGGCAGAGTCTCTGAACACAGTGAGTATGTGTGACAGCTGAAGAGCCCTGATCACAAGTAAATTCCAGTCTTACGAAGGGAAGCAAGCAAAGCTGGTTAACCTTTTTCCTAGGAAAGATGCTATTTTTATTGTCCTGGCCAGGAAACAAATCAGCCCTCTGTTAAGGATGGAGCGACTTCATCTCCCAAGGCTGCTCACTGTACAGATATCTTTGCCGGAACAATCCAGAACAAAAGTGACCAGTGTCTCTGTACAGACCATGTATGTGCAGAATTGTGAGACATTCAGAAAATTGTCTCCTAAACTGGCTCTCCATTCTCTCGAGTTACCAAGAATAGTCTTTCTGTGGAGGGGCACTTCTCTCTGTCAATTGGCTGTGCTTTGATATTTGTCTATAACCCAGTAATATGCCCTGCTTGATATACCCGTTTTGGATAAATGACTTTAAACAGTTAATCAAAGGTCTCACTTTCTTCAGCCCATGAAAGCCACTATTTTCCCCTCAGGATTTCGGTTCTGCTTGGCTATCAATCACTCAATGGGGAACTTTGCAAAGGTGGCATATCAGATAAATTCATTAACCAATTTAATCCATTTATGTGTACACTAGGAATTGCAGGAGACATTTTATTGGATTTCCAGCCAAGTGAAGCAATTTAATGATAAATTACATTGGTCATTTAATTCAGATTTTTGTATTTACTCTTTTTGAATCACTTTCATTACAAGTTTGGTTGACTGATTGATGGTGTGTGTACATATGTGTGTATGTGATGAATGTCTGTGAATGTGTGGGGTNTCTCTGTGTAGCCAAGGGTGACCTCAGACAGGAGATCTTCAGTCTCCTGAGTTGAATCTTGAAATTACAGATGTACACTCCCAGGCTTTGTGGCTGGCTTCAAATAATCATCTCCAGGTCCACAGAACTCTCTGTCATAGGTCTTTATTCAAAGGGTTTTCAGATACTTTCCTGAAATGTTATTTGAAAGATCCACTCCTAACCAAGAAGCTATTTGCAATTGATACCTTCTTGGAAAGGGAAAAATCAGTTTTCTCCCGATGGATTGTTACAATGTATATCAACCATACTTCAGGCCATGCACAGGAGTAGTTGGCCAACACAAAATGAACTTTACGTTTTTTATACAGTTTTTGTTTTATTGTTTTTTTTTTGCTGGAGAGAATACATGAAGTTGGAGGGATAGGGAGTTGCAGAGGATCTGGGAAGAGTTAGGGGTAGGAAAGAATGTGATCAAAATACTTAAAACGTTTCTAAATCAAATGAAATGCAGAGGCAGCTTGGATTGGACACTGGTGGATTTTAACTATCATTTTATAGCTGTTAACACATTGTTCATTGCTTAAGACAAAAAACTTGTAAGATCTAGGAAGAGCTGAGTAATATGTAATTTTAACCATGTGTAATTTTAACTTGGAAAATAACACAACTTAGGTGAAATTCACTTTGAAAGCTTTTGATTCTCTGAGGGAAAAGTTTCCAGTCCAGGAAAGATTAGAACAAATAAAGAGATAGAAATGGACTGATAATCTTCAAAGGGGCCTCCACGGTATCAGGCACAGCCGCATGAGTGCAGGGGACTGTGAGAGAAGAGAAGGCCTCACTGCACACGGCTCACAGAGGAATCAGAGCCCCAGGGAGCCATGGAACTGATTCAGCATGCAAAAGAGCAAGAGAGACTGGACAGAAATTTCATATTTTGGCCAAGTTTTGAAAGAAAGTGCCAAATTTAGAGATTTTAATCGGATAGATTTCTAGATGCTAGTTTTCAATTCATCATGACTAAGAAGCTTATACATACAAGTCTTTTAAACTGCAAGTTTCCTTCTATGCCTCTGCCTGTTTAGTGAGGGGAGAAAATATAGTTCTATAAGAGTTTGCAACAAGTTCCACATCTACTAGACTGGTGATCTATGATAAATCTAGTCATCTCTTCTTGCCCTTGCTTACTAAGTTAAAATATGAGTTTTATGTAGTTACATCAGCAATTAAGAAATGTCACCCACGGCCTAACTGACTATCTCTTTCAAAGTTTACAATGACATAAAGCAAAAAAAAATCTAAAAAAAGAAAATAATTTAACAATTAAAAATATATGAGAGCTATAAAATGAAAACTCAGAATGGTCTCCTATATTCTAAGATTATATTTAGATAACCCTTTGGGGCAACATTTTTTNATATGTTCTAAAAGAAAAGCGTTTCCTTTGTACATTTTTAAGTTTATGGCTTCTTTGCTTGAAATTAAGAATANCCTCATGCTGATTCTAATTTATATTTGTTTATATATTGAATGTGTTCTGTTTAATTCTTGAAATTCCCAGCTCTGAGAACATTTGGAAATGATTTTAATAGTTTGCTAGAAAATTAAACACAAAACTATTATATGNCTCAGGAATTTCACTNGAGTGTGTATCCAATCAATTTTAAGCAGGGACTCAAGTGTTTGTAATCCTATTTTATAGCAGCATTAGTCATAGTAATCAAAAGATAGAAACAATATAGATGAATGAGTGAGCAAAATATGTTGTATAAACTCAAGGGAATATTACTCAGCCCACAAAAGAATTTAGATTTTGATAAGTACCAGTAGGTTTGAAACACCCTTAGTGAAATAAGCCTTATTTGAGAGGGAAATCATATGTTTGCATTTGTGTGAAGTATGTACATAGTCAAATTCAGAGAAAGTGAAATAGATGCTACCAGGATTAAGAGGAGGAAGGACAGGGGAAATTACAGTTTAATGTATATAGTTTTTTTTAATTGAGAAAGATGAAAAGTTATTGATAATAGTGATGTCAACATTATGAATGTATCTAATATCACTGAGCTGTATACTCATGGATGGTTAAAATACCAAATACAATGTTAAGTATGTTTGTCATAGTTAAGAAAATCTGAGGACCCCCTGTAGTACATGGCCTTTCCATTTTTATGTCTCATAATTATTACCCTGTTTCTACTTCCCAAGGGTTCTAACTATAGTAGATTTTATTTAAAGATCAAGGATTATAGCTAAATGACGATAATGTCTAATTTTTAAATACTTTAAAATAATAATCAAAAAACATTTAAATGTTTCTAAAATTGTTGATATTTTGTAGCGCATGATTTTTAAAAAATTAAATGAAGATTAATTTTGAATGAAGTGAAGTTATTACCACAAAGTGTATAATTTTTAAGTTTTTAAGTTGGATTAGTGATAGGCAGGGTTTTAAAGATGGCCTTTCATTTGTTCTTTCTCATGTTTCTGCCTTTGTGGAACACACTGCCCTGGAGTGTGCGTGTTTCTAACTAGTAGAATGTGGCACTATTTCCATGGTTAGTCTTCCATGAAGACTGTCACTCCTGATTTACCCACAGATTCTCACTTGACTTCGTGGCTTCCAGGCTTTGATGAAGCAAGCTGTCAGTGTTAGAGAGTTTGATCGTTGGTTTCATGTGTCAAGTCGCTTATATCATTGTCTTGGTCTGTTTGTGCTGCTACAACAAATGGCGTCAGACTGGGGAGCTTAGGGACAACATACATTTCCCTTTTCAATTCTTTGGAGACTGGAAAAGTCCAAGACCAAGGCGCTAGCAGTTTCAGAGTCTGGCAAAGGTGTACTTCTTGANTCAGACCAGCCATATTTTTGCTATAACTGTACAGGGCAGAGAGAAGGGCCAAGGCAGACCTCTGAGGTCTCTTTTAAAACTACACTAACTCCATTTATGAGCTCCAACCTCATGATCTAATCACATTCCACAAGCCTTATCTTCTAACACATTCATCTTGGGTATCAGGATTTCAACAAATAAATTGGGGAGGGGAGGGATTTAAGCATTTACCCTGTTGCCACCATGGTTCCAAGGTTTTGGTCAAAGGCTAGTCCAGATAATGGTATTTTCAGACTGATTAAGATTTAAATTACAGACTTAAAGTGAAGTAGACTACAGTCCATAATTAATTAGCTTCAGCTAATCAGTTGAACACCTTAAGAAAAACATTTGAGGTCTCTGAGGGGAACGGAGAATTCTGCCCGTGGAATACCTTTCAGTGGGAATTGTGATATCATTCTGCCATGTCTGTCTGTTGGCTGGCTTTTCAGACTTGGCCACCCCATAGTACTATGATTAACTTTCTTAAACTTTAGAGAGTTCCTCTTCCTCCTCTCCCCTTTCCCTCCCATCACTTCTTCTCCCCCTTTCCCCTCTCCCTCCCTCCCATTCTCTTCCCTCTCTCTCCTTTATGTGTACCCTAGTGGTTCTGCTTCTCTGGAGAACCCCAAACTGTGGTTAATATACAGAAGAATAAGAATAGCCTCTACGTAGGCACAAGTGTGGAATTGACTCTAGTACAATAGCCTCAGAGATACTGAAGCATCCAGTTACTACTGAGTGTAGAAATGCACCTTCCCGACTGAGACTTGGCTGCCATCCTTAAAAAGGACCTGGTATACTGCTTCTGTGTTTCCTACCCACAGGCTCTGTCAGAACTCTCCATGTAGAGGGAGGACATGTGGATTTGGAACATGGACTGCTTGACATTTACCTTGTCACCTAGATGCCATTTTATTTTCTGTAAGTCTCCTTACTGCACCAAGGGGGTTGTTAATATGCATTTTCTTTAAAAAAGTTAGTGTGTGAGAGGTAGTGACAGAACCGGAGTTAGACAGAGACAGAGAGATAGAAATAAGAAGTTGGTGTCTTAGTCAATGTTCTGTTGCTGTGAAGAAACCCCGTGACTGCAGCAACTCTTAAAAGGGAAAGCATTTAATTGGGGCTAACTTACAGTTTCAGAGGCTTAGTCCATTGTCATCATGGGGGCAGGGGCATGGTGGCACACAGGCAGACATGGTACTGGCCAAGCGGCTGAAAGTCTTACAACAGGATCTGCAAGCAGAAGGAAAAGAGAAACAGTGGTGCTGCCTTGGGCTTTTGTCCCCAGTGACACACTTCCTCCAACAAAGCTACTAGGCCAACAAGGCCACACCTCCTAATCCCTCTCAAGTAGTGCCACCCCTTATGACCAAGCATTCAACTATATGAGTCTCTATATGGGGATCATTCTTATTCAAACCACCACAGTTGATCTTTTGTTTAATGAGAAAAAGTGCTCACACTAGAATGGAGAACACAGTCCTAGGAGTAGTATTTTGNGTTGGGNGAGTTTAGGAACCCACTGCAGTTAGAACATATTTTCTGTTTTCAGGCAACATATCACTTTCAAAACCTTCTCATCTTTGGGGCCACATCTTCAATATTTGAAGAGTGAGTGACTTGAGATGAGGACAGAAATGGGCTTGTACTCTGAGCAGAGGAAGTCAGCAGAAAGTTGTGAGATTTATTTCTGAGTCTGCAAGTGACTCATACAGCAGGGCAAGCTAGTGTTAAGTCTCTCTGCAAACTGCTTCTGCAAAACACGGCCACAGTCCCCTCTCATGGGGGTAACTCATGTTTATAAACACATCCAAGATCTAAAGATGAGATGGAGGTGCGCTGTATTATTTTCAAGTGGCAGAGTAGCTTGCACCCGTGAACTCTTTAGACGAAAGTGCTTTGCGTAGTTTACTTAATGCTTCTCGTGTTTGATCTTCCTCAGTACTGGATATGAAAGAAACAGTGAAGGGTTAAAAAAAAAATCTCGTTTTAGGAACATCCTGCTGCATGCCGAGTTTCACCCTCAATTTGAGGGTATTCTCCTCTTCTTGTCTTTAGTGCTCCTTCAAAGCCTCCAGATCCATAAAACTATCTAATCCTTAAATATGACTCAAAACCAGGTCGATACCACTGAGCTATCTCAGACTAGCTTAAATCTGCCGAATGTTTCCCTGGAGGTTCCTATACCAATCATGCCCATGGGTATCTTTCTCGAATCTTTGAAACAAGCAGAAGTGAAACGTGAAGTTGCTCTTCCGCTGCCCTTGAATGGTGTTGCACACGCCTGCCTCCCAAGTGCCCCTTCAGTATGACTGCTTAAAACTGATATATATTCACATCTGCCCAGCTGTGAAAAGTATCGAGGAAGCCTGGCTAAGCGGCTTTGCTTGTCAGCGCAAGTGGAGAGGAGCATGTGTTAAGACTGAGACTGACTTCAGGATGTCTTCCTGTGGTGGGAGGTGGTCGGGAGCGTTTACAGTGCACACACTTCAGTGGCTTTGAATGGCCTGTGTAATTACCTTTTGCCAAGTTTATCTCATTGCTGCGAGAAATCTTGCTGGCTTTTGAGGCTCTGCTATGAATGTATTTTATGATTTTTTTTTTCAGCTTCTCTCAGGTACCATAGTTATTNGCTACATACCTCACAGGCATTTGATTAGCCTGTATAAATGTCAGCCTTAGTGAATGGTTTCACTTTATGTAGTGTCTGGAAGTCTAAGTAACGACAGCATTATAAAGTGAGGAGAAGAAAACAACTTGAAGAATCAGTCCTTTGTGGAAATTGTCTTGTTCCTTCTGAGTTGTGAAGTCTACCAACTGTTGAGAGTTCCTTGATTGAGCCTAATAGTGCTTGAACACAGGGATGGAGTTCAATTGTAATGCAATTGAGTCACAAACTATGTGGTGTTTTATAGACCCCCATGAACTGACAGGCCAGCAGTGAGGACTGGCAACAAACTCATACCCAGAAGCGTTTCTCGCCTCTTCTTACTCCAGACACTCTATCCACGTCAGTTCTTCTCTGTTCCCTTGCACTCNGATCCTCCTGAGTGTTTCATTGCTGCCTCTGAATCCTGTCAGACACTGTCCTGTTATTTGTACATAGCACAGACTTCTTGTAACTAGTCCCCTGAAAACCTGGGCTCCCATTTGATCATGTCCTACAGTTCCTTTCTGCAAATTGCCTACTCCTCCCCGCCTCCATTTCTTTCCCAGCTTCTTTTCCTCTCATTGCTTGAACTTAATTTTCTGCTTACTGGCTTTGCG
>LZPO01109063.1:14835-27812 GCA_001675575.1 Neotoma lepida
TTATCCCATCTAGCTTTTGCATCTGGGCTTTTACCTTTCTATATATTTCTTTACTTCTTATTCCATGGTTTGCTGTGTAGCTGGGTGGCTGGCNCCTGCAGTCCTCCTCTCCTCCTTTTCCTGTTCCTCAATCCTCTCTTCCCATATTTCTCCTATTTATTCTCTCTGCCTGCCAGCCCCGCCTATCCTATCTCCTGCCTTGCTATTTGCCATTCAGCTCTTTATTAGACCAATTAGGTGGTTTAGACAGGCAAAGTAACATAGCTTCACAGAGTTAAGCAAANGCAAAATAAAACAACACACCTTTGCATCATTAAACAAATGTTCCACAGCATAAACAAATGTAACACATCTTCAACTAATATTCCACAACACTTCTGGAAAAAAGAGTGGGAGAATTTTTTTTATAATTTTAATAGAATTACATTTGAGTTGGTGTGCAAAAGACAAAGGGGTTCCACTTTCTCAAATAAGGTGGAAATTGGCAAGACTACATGCTTCCTACAAAAAACAAAGGAAAGGCCACATTCACTATAAGGTCCTCTCCTTTCCTATCCATCCAGGTCCCCTGGAACAAGATGCCCCACTTTTCAAAGAGTGAAACGTTATTGGAGTTGTTAGGATTAAAGCTTGGGCCTTGGAAGCCCTAACAAGAAAGGCTTGGCTACCAACCACAGTCGGCAAATTAAATAAACAGTGGATTAAAGCAGATAAAGCATTACTAGTGGTCTGAATCTGGGCCTGGGTTTCCAGGTTCTTGATCTCTTATTCAAAGAATTTAGCTCATATAGGAGTGCAGAAGAAGCAGGTAACTGGAGCATGCTTTCTTGTACTGCCAGCCCCTAAATCATGACAAGGAGACTTATTAGTTATGAATGCTTGGCCTTATCTTACACTTGTCCCATTAGCTCTTCTAACTTAATTTAGCTGGTTTCATTTTATCTATATTTTGATTCAGGGCTTTTTACCTCTCTTTCATTGTGTGTATCCTACTTTCCTGCTTCCTTTGTGTCTATCTGTCTGGCAGTTGTGTGTTTGGCTGGCTGGTCCCAGGTGTCTCCTTCTCTTTCTCCCTCATTTTCTCTGGAGCTTAGATTCTGCCTCCTACTTATTCTCTCTGCCTGTCAGCCCTGCCTATCCCTCTACAACCTAGCAATTGGCCATTCAGCTTTTCATTAGACAAACTGGGTGCCTTAGGCAGGCAAGGTAAAACAAATGCAGCACATCTTTACATAGTTAAACAAGTGCAGCATAAACAAATGTAAAAAATATTTGCCCAGTTAAACAAATGCAGCATAAACAAATGTAACACATCTTTACAAGTTAAACAATTATTCTGCAACACAAACAAATGTAACACACTTTTACTTAAACAAATATTCTATTCCACAACAGGTAACTTTATTCAAAGTAAATTGAGAAAACAGATTATAGAGGGATATATGGTGAAGTGTGATGGTGAGTCATGTGAATGAAGGTACTGAGGGGCCTTAGTTACTCATGGGGGTTTTTATGGGGTTCAGAGAAGAAAGGNAGTTATTAAGGGTCTGGTGAGGGTAGTTTTCTCATTTGACTGACCAATCAAGTTATATAAAGCTTTTCCTACTGTGCACGTACCTTCCCATAATGAATTTGAGTTTAATCATATGCACACCCANTTCTGCTTAGGCATGAGAGTAANGGAAAGCTCACTTGGAGAACACANANTGACTTATTGCCCATATACNCCAAATCANTTCAGTCTAATCAGCCCTTTTTGTTCTACCTGGAAATAACTGGATGTAATTCTATAGAATTGGTCCAAGTTTTATGGTCATTAAGGGAAGGAGATATTTATTATATTATTCAGAGTGGGTGTGTGTACAGATCAAACCATGTTGGGGTTCTAGATTGCTAACAGGTTGCTAGATGCTTGTTTGGATATGGTTTGTGAGCTCAGTAAGTGTTGGCAAGGGTCTCAGGTTGCCTTGTGCACCATTATGTGCGTGCGTGTGTGTATGTGTGTGTGTATGTGTGTATGTATGTGTGTGTGTATGTATGTGTGTGTGCATAGCCTAAACCTAGTGAAGTCCCAGATTGCTTGGTGACTCCCTATGCTTGTTGTATTTTTTTCCTTCTCAGATATTTCTCCCAAATTGGCTAGGAAAGCTGAAGGCATGCCAGTTTTCTTGGTACTGCTTTGTGCTGAGTTGGAGATGAATAAGGCAAAAGAGATCTCTCCTATTCTGTCCCCAAAGCTATCATAACTCTTGGGNCCCCACTGAAGAACATCTACAAACATCCCAGTCTGTTTATACAGGGATCTAGAGATTTATCCTGGTCTGCTGTGCTGATCCTGTGGATGGCAGTAAGTGGAAGACACTTTGTAATTGGATTTGTTAGCTTCTAGAACAAATGAATTACATAAGCTTGAGAGGAAGAGGCTGAAGAGTAAGCAAGAGAATTAGGTAGAAGATAGGCATCATCAAAGGAAGGAGTGCTGGCAGTACTTGGGTATCTGAGACGGAATGACTATAGTTCAGAGTTTCCATTGAGTCTTTTCCCTAGAGGACATTTTAGATATTGTATTGGACTTTTCCAGATTTGTCAATATATATATATAGCCACAAGAATGCTAGGTCACATGCAGAGGTGAGGCCAAAGATAGCCCAAGACTGGCTCCCTACCCATAACATTCTAGCTCTTCACAATCACAGAGGTTCTCATCAGTCTGAAAATCTTGTAGAACCTTAATATCAGTGTGTGTGCCCCAAGCTCTTGTTGGNCAAGCATCACATTTTATGCAAGCAGAGACAAAATTCTGTNTTATATCTCATGATGCTAGGAAGGCTGCAAGAATATGGTATGGATGAATCTACCAAAATAGGCAGGAAAGCNGAAAATGCTTCAAGAGAGAGAAATAGTTGCTAAATCCATTAATAAAGAAATCTCTGNACCATATCAAATATAATAGCCATCATTATTTGAACCTGGCTTTCTCTCTTTTTTCCTCCCACTCCCCAATCTGATACAACATTTAATATGCAAAATATAAAAGAAATATTATATCTAAAGTGAAAACCAAGAACATGTTCTCCCCCTCTCTCTTGCTCCAAATCTAATTCCCCAGTCTCATCTCCACCTCTGTAGTAAACCATCTGCCCATCTGTTTCTGCTCCCATCCCCAGTGGATCACACAGCTCTTCTCCTCCAATCTTCCTCCTCACTCATCACTTTGTCTCAGCTTCCAACTCTAGCCATTTCCTGGGAGTGTGCTGGCCATGCCTGCCAGAGAAGCAAGTAAACCAGCAGCACAGGTAGGTGAGCTTCCTATCTTCGCTCTTCCTCCTTTCCTCCAAATCCAATTCCTTAGCCTTACCTCTGTAGCACNACTATCTGCTGTGACCTCTTCTCACCTCTGTCCCCATTCCCAGGTGACTAAACAGATCCTGGTTAAAAAAATCCTGCTTTCCTTCTTCCTGTAGATTCCCTCATCCCCACCCTTTCTAGCCCACCCTAGTCNTAAGTATNAGCTCCCAACACCTAGAAACACATTGTACTTTGAACCCCCAGTGGGTACACCTGGCAGGATCTCAGAAGCATTCCCTACCAGGCAACACACAGCCACCAAATTCTCCTAAAAAACAGAGAGGGCAACAGAAACCAAGGAACAAAACACCCATCCAACAAAATGACAAAGAAAGACCAGATATCAGCACCTAGAATTCATCCTGAAGCCAGATGCTTAGAGCCCAGCATGAAATACAATCAGTAACAGCCAGGACAATGTCTCCATAGAGCCTAGAAACCCTACTACAGTAAACCCTGAGAATTGCAACATAGCTGAAGCACAAGATAAGGACCTTAAAATAGCATATAGGAATATGGTAGAAGTTCTTAAAGAGGAAAGGAGAAAAATCCATTAAAGAAATCTATGAAAACACAAACAAACAGTGGAAGGAAATGAATAAAACCATTCAACACCTGAAAGTGTTAATAGAATCAATAAAGAAAACCCAAACTGAGGAAAACATGGAAATGAAAAATTTAGGAACTTAAACAGGAGCCTCAAAGGCAAATCTCACCAAGACATGGCAGACAGTACCTCATGAATTGAAGACAAGATAAAAGAAACAGATACCTTGGTCAAAAGAAGTGCCAAATCTAAAAAACCCATGACACAAAAAAATTCAGGAAATCTAGGACTCTATGAAAAGACTAAAGTCTATAAATAATAGTAATAGAGAAAGAAGAAGAAACCCAAGTCAAAGGCACAGAAAATATCTTTAACAAATCATAGAAGAAAATTTCTCTTACCTAAAGAAAGAGGTACCTATCAAGATATAAGAAGCATACAGAGCACCAAGCATACTGGACCAGAACAGAACGTCCTCTTGGCATATAATGATAAAAACACTAGATGTACAGAACAAAGACAGAATATTAAAAGCTGCAANGGAAAAAGACCAAATAATGTGAAGACAATACAGAGTCCATCTTAGGGTAGGGCCACCATCTTAGACCACCTGCTGTATCAGTTCCAGGAAGGACCTCAGGAATGTGCCACGACAACTTCAACAGATACAGAACAGTATGCTCCTGCAGAATTCTGTCTGTGATTCATGGCCCTTGAAGATATCTAGATAATCCTGCTGAGCAGCCCAGATAATCCTGCTCAGCAAGTTGNGGTTCCTCACCAAAAAGTCTAACCCAATGGTTTCAAATGTGGTTTCACACCCAAAAACTAGACAAATAGTTTCAAAAAATCACCTTGCCCCATATCTCTTCTACCCAATCCAAAGTTGCCAAAGTATGTAATTCCCAGCTTGTGGGTTTTCCCTATAAAAATGTTCTACACCTGGGCCCGCAGCCACAGCCGCATTTCCCTCCATCTGCTTGGTGGTGGCCCAGGTTGAACTTGACAATAAAAGGACCCTTATGTTCTTGCATCGGAAACCAGCTCCTTAGTGGTCTCTAGAGGTTTAGTAAAACTGGTACAACAGTAACATAAAGACAGATCTATTAGAATAACCTGACTTCTCAATGGAATCTCTAAAAGCCAGAAGGGCCTGGACAGATGTTCTACATACTCTAAAAGGCCACAGATGCCAGCTAAGACTACTATATCCAGCAAAACATTCAATCATTATAGGTGGAGAAAATAAGACATTCCATGATAAAACCAAATTTAAGCATTTTTCATCTATAATTCCAGATCTCCATAAGGTGTTAGAAGGAAAACTCTAAACTAAAAATGTTAACCACACCCAAGAAAACATGAGGAAAAAAATAATTTCAGAACAGCAAATCAAAAAAGAGGGAAAAGAAAACCACATCACCACAAAAAATAACAATCATCAATAAGTACTGTTCATTGATATTCTCAACATTAGTGGCATCAATTCCCCATCCCCTCAAAAAAAAGAGACTATGAGAATGGATAAAAAACAGGATCCTTCCTTCTGCTGCATTCAGGAAACACACTCTTAACATCCAGGATAGACATTACCTCAGGGTAAAAGGATCAAAAAATATATTCCAAGCAAATGGATATAAAAAGCAAGATGGCATAGTCATTTTAGTATCCGACAGATTTGAATTCAAACTAAAAGTAATCAGAAGAGACAGAGAGGGTCATTCCATATTCATTAAAGGAAAAATCCACCAATAGGATTTCACATTTCTCAACATCTATGCACCAAAATAAGGTCACTCCATGTTGTAAAAGAAACACTGCTACAGCTTAATTCACATATTGACCTTCACACACTGACAGTGGGAGACTTCANTACTCCACTATTACTAATAGACAGGTCATCCAGACAAAAGGTAATAGAGAAATGTTGTAGCTAACCAACATTATAAAATAAATGTACCTAACAGATATTTATAGAACATTTCATCCAAATACAACAGCACATACCTTCTTCTCCAAATTAACCACCCATTCAGACACAAAGCAATTCTCAACAGATACAAGAAAATTGAAATAATACCCCTGTATATTATCTGACAACCCTAGATTAAATCTGAAAATCATCAAAAACACAAACAACAGAAAGCTTACAAACTCATAGAAACTGAACCATTCACTACTAAATGAAAAATGGATCAAACAGTAATTAAGAAAGAAATTAAAGACTTTCTAGAATTGAATGAAATGAATACCCATCATATCCAAACTTATGGGACACAATGAAGGCAGTTCTAAGAGGCAAGTTCATAGCACAAAGTCCTTACATAAAACAAACAAACAAATAAATAAATGGAGNAATCTTAAACTAGTAACTTAACAGCATATATAAAAGCACTAGAACAAAAAGAAGAAATCACACTGTAAAGGAGTAGACAGCTAGAAATAATTGAATTCAGAAGTAAAATCAATAAAATAGAAACATTATTAATAACAAATCAATACAAAGAGTCAATGAAACAGAGTTTATTCTTTATAAAAATAGTTAAGAATGACAAATCCTTAGCCAAATTAATGAAAAGGTGGAAAGAAAAGATCAAAATTACCAAAATTAGAGATGAAAATGGGCACATAACAAAAGACAATGAGGAAATCCAGAGACTCTTAAGGATGTATTTTAAAAACCTGTACCCCACCAAACTGGAAAATCTAAAAGAAATAGATAATTTTCTCAATATATACCACTTACCAAAGTTAAATCAAGATCAGATAAGCAATTTAAACTGGCCTATAACCTCCAGTAAAACAGAAGCATCCATTAAAAGGCTACTAATCAAAAAAAAAAAAAGAAAGAAAGAAAGAAAGAAAGAAAAGAAAAAGCAAGGGGCCAGATGGTTTTAGCACAGAATTCTACCAGACTTTCAAGGAAGAGTTAATGCCAAAACTCTTGAAATTATTCTACAAAATAGAAACTGAATGACTATTGCCCAATATGTTTAATGAGGACACACTTACTCTGATATCTAAACCACATAGAGACCCAACAAAAAGAAAATNAAAAACCAATTTCCTGACCACCCTCCTCACTGCTGGGCATCTGCTTCCAACTCTGGNAGACTNCAGCTGCTAAGGTGCAGGCTACACAAGTCAGAAGAACAGGCGAGTGACGTGCCCAGCAGCTGAACTGCCCCACTCCCTAGATTCAGTTCAAAAGACCCATTCCACTGCAACCCCCAGTCCTGCCTCATCACTGTCCCCTCCTCCTGCTGCATCAGAGGCCAAAATATCCTCTAGAGGTCCAGCTCCCAAAGTGAAAGGCGATTCTCTACAATCTGAGAAGTCAGGCTGGTCACCAGAAATCCAGGCCACAAAGAACCAAAGAGGAAATGGAAACCAAGAAACAAAACACCCATCCAACCAAAACAAACTCAGAAATCAGCACCTAGACCTATAGTCATCCAAAACCCAGATGCCTAAATGCCAGAGTAAGAACACAATCAACATCAGCCAGGGAAATATGGCATCATCAGAGCACAGCTATCCTGTGACAGCAAGACCTGAATATTCCAGCTTAGCTGAATCATAAGAGAACAACCTTAAAACCAACTTTATGGTGATGCAGAGGTGTAAGACAGATTTTCTAAATGATCTTGTTAAATAAAAACACAGGGCCAGAAATAGGGTGAAAATCTGACAGAGATCAGAGGAATTAGGAACAGCTGCCAGCCTCACCTTAACAATGCCGCTGCTTCCAATAGAGTGTATCTGACTTCCTATACCTCCACGTCTATATCCCTTTCTGTTCTGTTCTCCCATTGGCTCTTTCAGCCTAGCTACATCACTTCCTCCTATCGCCCATCTCTGTCACTTCCTGTCTGTCTGTATAGACCTCCAGAATTCTATNGTTGATGNTGGGATTAAAGGNNTGTGTCTCCATGCTTGACTGTTCCTAGTGTGACCTGGAACTTACAGAGATCCAGACAGACTCCGCTTGCTNAGTGATAGGATTAAGGGTGTGTGCTAATTTTGTAAGATTAGCAGCTGACTTTGTTCCTCTGATCTTCAGATAAATTTTATTGGGGAACATAGATAAAATACCACCACATAGGAAGTCCTTACAGAGGAAGTGAAAAATTGCTTAAAGAAATCAAGGAAAAGACAAATTAAAAATTGTAGAGGAAATCATTAAATCCCTTAAAGAACATCCAGAAATCCATGAAAACAAATAAACAAACAAAAAACAGTGAAGGAAACCTTAAGACCTGAAAGTGGAAATAGAAACAATAAAAAAAAAATACAAACTGATGGAATTCTGGAAATGTAAAAATCTAGGTAAGCAAACAGAAGCTATAGACACAAGCATCAACAACAGAATACAGAGATGGAAGAAAGAAATTCAGGCATTGAAGATACAATAGAAGAAACAGATATATCAGTCAATGAAAATGTTAAATCTAAAAATTCATAACACAAAACCTCCAGGAAATCTGGGACACTACTAAAAGACNAAACCTAAAAATAATAGGAATAGAAGAAGAATCCTAGCTCAAAAACCCAGAAAATATATTTAACAAAATCATAGAAGAAAATTTTCCTAATCTAAAAAAGGACATGCCTATAAAGGTACAAGAAGCATTCAGAACATCAAATAGATTGGACTAGAAAAGAAAGTCCCCTTGACACATAATAATCAAAACACCAAACATACAAAACAGAGAAAGAATATTAAAAGCTGCAAGGGAAAAGGCCAAGTAACATATAAAAGTAGACCTATTAGAATTACACCTAATTTCTCAATGGATACTCTAAAAGCCAGAAGGGGCCTATACAAATGTCTTGCAGACTCTACAAGACCACAGATGTCAGCCCAAATTATTATACCCAGCAAAACTTTCAGTCATCATAGATGGAGAAAACAAGATATTTTGTTGCAGAATATTATTTTAAGGTGTGTTACTTTTGTTTATGCTCTGGGACATGTATTTAATGAGGCAAAGGTATGTTTGATTTAATAGAATTCACCTGCAGTCAGGAGGCTGAGTCAGCAACTAGTTGATAGGAAGTGGTAGGGAGGAGCCAGGTGGAGAAGGATTTTTAAGGAGGGATGATGAGAAGCATGAGGGCTTTTTGGAGGATGTGAGCAAGGAAAGGGGGTGAGCTATTTGCTATTCCGCCTCTGTGAGAGCAGAATTCCACCTTAACCTTTGAGTATTGAGTTTTTTAGAGGGACAGAGATTTAGATATGTTCCCTTAATAGCTTTGAAAGAATCAGTGCCTGGGGGAACAGAATCGTCTCTGGCTATGGCCCTTGTGGTATCAGCAGTGTTGCAGTTGTTGATTCGGACAGCCGTGGCTTGAAAGGCAACAACAATTAAATACAAGGACAACAATTGGTGCACCGATGGGTGGTAGAACCACACTGGAAGAAGGGTCATGCCTGCTAGCTCTGTTGTGTCTGCCATCTGAACTTCTCCATGCTAGCAGTCAGCTGCTGCTTGCCCAGAGAAGTGAACAGAATTGATAAGAGACTTGGCAAATCCTTTAGGAGAGTAGGAGAAAATTAAATAATATTGAAAAGAAATTTGTTTCTATGTTAAGAATGGGAAACATAATAATGCAGGGTGCTAGGGCTCTCTATACTGCTACCTTAGAAGGCTTGAAGTTAGAAGCGGAATATGGGAAGATTGATGATTTAACTTACACTGGTGTAATACTGATAATATTTACTATCAGTATGGTAATTAATATCTTATCAATAATAGCCTTGGTGGTTTTTTGTGCTAAATATGACAAGTGAAAGATATACTAATGAAAAAAATAAAAATGCTCAGACACAGACAGAGGAATTTAAAGCAGAATTTGCCACTCCGTTGCATTGTGGAACTGGAGATGAGTGGCCTAAGGTTATTAAAACACCAATTTTAATATATCTGGTTACTGTTCAACAACAACCACCAGATATTATGCATCCCCAAGGCAATGTAGAAGTTAACTGAACTCCTATAGAAACACTAGACTTAAAGAGATTTAAGGGAGCAGTAGTTTCATATAGTATGCATTCATCCTTTGTAAGACAGGTGTTAGATTCATGGGCAACTAAGAATAGAATTATTCTACAAGACTGGAAGGATTTAGTTTCAGCAGTATTAAAAGCTGGTCCTCGATTACAATGGAAAATTTTTTTTCCTTTCAGTTTATTTATATGGTGGATTAAATTGACAGTTTTTCATATGTTGAACTATCTCTGCATCTCTGGGATNAAACCTACTTGATCATGATGGATGATCTTTTTACATTTTCCTGGATTCAGTTTACCAGTAGTTTATTGAGTATTTTTGCATCAATGTTCATGAGGGAAATTGGTCTGTAATTCTCTTTTTTTGTTGAATCTTTGTGTGCTTTGTGTATTAGGGTCACTGTGGCTTCGTAAAATGAATGTTCCTTCTGTTTCTATTTTGTGGAATAATTTGAGGAGTATTGGTATTAGGTCTTTGAAAGTCTGGTAGAATTGTGTGCTAAAACCATCTTTCCCTGGGCTTTTTTTGGTTGGGAGATTTTTAATGACTATTTCTTTAGAGATTATAGGTCTATTTAAATTGTTTATCTGATCTTAATTTAACTTTGGTAAGTTGTATCTATCAAAAAAATTGTTCATTTCTTTTAGATTTTCCAATTTTGTGGAGTACAGGTTTTTGAAGTATGACCTAATGATTCTTTGGATTTCCTCAGGGTGTCTTGTAATGCACCCTCCTTTTAATTTCTGATTTTGTTAATTTGCATATTCTCTCTGCCTTTTGGTTAGTTTGGATAAGGTTTATTCTATCTTGTTGATATTCTCAAAGAATCAACTTTTTGTTTAATTGATTCTTTTGTATTTCAGTTCTCTTTTTTTCCCACTATTATCTCATTAGATGCTGAAAAAGTCTTTAATAAAATCTAACACCTCTTTATGATAAAAGTCTCAGAGAGATCAGGGTTAAAAGGGACATTCCTAAACATAATAAAGGCAATTTACAGCAAGCCTATAGACAATATCAAATTAACGGAGAGAAACTGAAAGCAATTCCACTAAAATTAAGAACAAGAAAAGACTGTCCACTCTCTCCATATCTGTTCATTATATGTCTTAATGTCTTAGCTGAAGCAATAAGACAACAAAAGGAGATCAACGGGATACCAATTGGTAAGGAAGAAGTAAAAGTACTGCTATTTGCAGATGATATGCTAGTATACATAAGGGACCCCAAAAATTCTACCAGGGAAATCCTACAGCTGATAAACACCTTCAGCAAAGTGGCTGGATACAGATTAACTCAAAATTCAGTTTTCCTTGGATACACAAATGACAAACAGGATGAGAAAGAATTCAGGGAATTCTTTATAGACTTTAAAAGAACAATAGTCAATTTCATATGGAAAAACAAAAAAACCCAGATAGCTAAACTAATCCTATACAATAAAGAAACTAGAATTTTGGAATTGGGGAGCATTTCAGTGGTGAGGTGGAAACCTAGTGCAATGGAAATTCCATGGAATCTATGAGAGTAACCCTAGCAAAGACTCCTAGTAATGGGGGACATGAAGTCTGAATAGGTCATCGTCTATAACCAGGCAAGGCCTCAAGTAGAGGGATTAGGATACCAACTCAGCCACAAAACCTTCTGCCTACAGTTTGACCTGCCTGCAGAGTATTCTGGGACCAGAGACTAGCAGAATTGTCATCAAAGAGACCAGAGAGACTTCATCCAGCAACTGATGGGAGCAGATGCAGAGTCTCACAGCCAAACATTAGGTGGAGCTCAGGGAGTCATGCAGAGGATAGAGAGGAAAGACCAGAGGAAACAGAGGGGTCAGGGACACCACAAGAACATGGCCCACAGAATCAACTAACTGGGACTCCTGGGGACTCAAACACATAGAAATCAGGGAACCTGTAGAGGTCTGACCTATGTCCTTTGCATATATGTTATGGCCGAGTAGTTGGGTGTTTTTTTGTTTGTTTGTTTTTTTATTTATTTATTTTTTTTGTGTGTGGGAATCCTAACAGTGGGAGTGTGGGCTGTCTCTGACTCTTTTGCCTACTTGTATGACCTTTCTTGTCCTACTGGGTTGCCTCTTCTAGACTTGATGTGATGGTATGTGCCTAGTCCTGTGGTAGCTTGTTATGCCGTGTTTGATGGATGTCCCTGGGAGGCCTTCTCTTTTCTGAGAGGAGGCAGAGGGGATTGGATGTAGAGGAGAGGGGATGTGGGGGGAGAGGCTGGAGGAAGGGAGGGGAAACTGCAGTCAGGATGTAATGTATGAGAGAAGAAAAACCCCACAATTTCCCTTATGAATGTAGATGCAAGAATCCTCAGTAAAATACTTGAAAANTGAATCNAAGACCACATCAAAAAAGATGTGATCAAGTAGGCTTCATACCAGAGATTCAGGGATTGTTCAACATGTGATAAATGTAATCTACCATATAAACAAATGGAAAGACAAAAACTCCATAATCAACTCCTTAGATGCAGAAAAGGCTTTCGACAAACTACAACACCCCTTCTTGTNGAAACTCTGGGAGAGATTAGGGATATAAGAGATATACCTCAACATAATAAATGTGGGTTACAGCAAGCCCATAGTCAACATCAATTTAAATGGAGAGAAACTCAAAGAAATTCCACTAAAATCAGGAATAAGACAAATTTGTCCCTTCTTTCCATACATATTCAATACAGTACCTGAAGTCTTAGCTAGAGCAATAACACAACTGAAGGAGATCAAGGGAATAAAAATTGGAAGGAAAGAAATCAAAGTATCTTTATTTGCAAATAGNATAATAGCATACATATGTGACTCAAAAATTCCATTGGGAAACTCCTACAGCTNATAAACACTTTCAGCAAAGTAGGTGAATACAAAACTAACTCACAAGTATCCATTCTATATACCAATCACAAATGGACTGAGGAAAAAAATCAGGGAAANAATACCTTTCACAATAGCCTCAAAAATTATAAAATATCTTGGTGTTAACTCTAACCAAACAAGTGACAACCTCGCATGATAAAACCTTTAAGACATTGAAGAAAGAAATTGA
>LZPO01109064.1:0-13084 GCA_001675575.1 Neotoma lepida
ATTTGTTTATGTTGCAGAATATTACTTTAACTATGTAAAGATGTGTTAAATTTGTTTATGTTGCAGAATATTACTTTAACTATTTAAAGATGTGTCACAGTTATTTATGTTGCATTTGTTTAAATATGTAAAGATGTGTTGAATTTGTTTTATCTTTCCTGCCTAAGGTACCTGATTGGTCTAAGGAAAAGCTGAATGGCCAATAGCTAGGCAGAGGAGGGATAGGCAGGGATGATAGGCACAGAGAATAAGTAGGAGGAAGAATCTAGGCTGAGTAGGAGAGAGAACAAGGGAGAAAGAGGGGCAGATGCCTGGGACCAGCTGGTCAGCCAGCCACCAGCCAGACAGACATTGAGTAGGACATACAGAATGAAAGAAAGGTAAAAAGCCCCAAGGCAAATGTAGATGAAGATAAACAGGTTAATTTAAGTTATAAGAGCTAGTGGGACAAACATAAGCTAAGGCTGAGCATTCATAACTAATCATAAGTCTCCATGTCATGATTTGGGGGTTGACAATCCAAGAAAGCCTGCTACTCAGGAAATTCTAAAGTGAGGCCTGTTAAGATTCAGGAAGTGGACAACTCAAAACTCAGGAAGTCCCTAAAACCTACCAGATGCACAAGGCCCCTCCTCCCCTAAAGTCATATAAGCAATAAAGATGTTGAGTGACAAGAGTCTCTTCAACCTGTCAAGCACTTCCTGAGAACATAGCTTGTGGGTCTTCATGGAGGTTTGCATGTGATCTTCAGGAAGAAATCCCTGGCAAAAGGTATAGAGCCCAACCTGTCCCAGGACTGCAGTGAATGGAGCAGCCTGGCTTGTGATTAAATGTGACCCATAATGCTCAGATGTGAGGGTGCCCTGCCCAGATGAGGGTCTGTGCTTTTCTCAGCTCTGTCCCCTGCTGCACATGCCTCATGATGTTGCTGGTCTGGGACACACTAAGGGGAGTAAGGTGGAAAGGGGGGCACTTGATGCGAAAGGGGGGCACTTGATGCTCAGAGAAAAGAGATACATGGTTGTCACAAGACAGAATTGTTCTAGAACATTCCCTGTCTATTGTTTTTGTAATAGAAGTTGTGATGCAGATGCAATAGTTCTCGTCAAGGAGGCTGACATTCAGAAAACTAGTTACTAGAGATATTATATATTAAAAAATGTGTGTCTCAGGATAGCAGTATTTTGCTTCTTGGAAATGCTAGAAATGGAGCCCAGGACATGCTAGACTAGTGCTCTACACTAAAAGCTATCCACAGCCCATGCCTAGCCCAGAGTCTCTCTCTGCTTATGGATCAGGATGTAGCTCTCAGCTACTGCTCCAGCATCTGCCTGTATGCTGGCATACTTTCCACCGTGATAATAACGGACTAAACCTCTGAAACTGTAAGTGAGCCCCCAATTAAATGTTTCTTTCATAAGAGTTGCCTTGGTCATGGTGTCTCTTCACAGTAATAAAACAGTGACTAAGACAGATCCATTCCATGGAACAGAGACACTCAAATTCAGGGTGAGTTTTCACACCTCAATTAACCCAACCTAGAAATTCCCTCACAGACATGTCTAGAGGTTTGTCTTTTGAGCGATTCAAAATCCTGTTCAGCTGCCAGTATTAACCACCACAGACACACANTGGAAACTATTATGTAATTTTAGAATAATACAAATATCATAGATTTAACCAGGGAATAGGAATTCCATAGTATAATGAAATTATATTATCCATTATAATCTTACAGGGTCACTTTCAAATATAGACTGTCACTGAGTGAAGTGCCAGTATTCAGAGCATGACTTTATAGCTTTGAAATGTGAATTAATTTCTTTCTATGTTACTGAAATACTATTAAAAATAAAAGAGGTTAGTTGGTAAAGGACTGGGCTGATAGCTCTGTCAGTAACATGTCTGCTGCACAAATATGAGGACTTGAGTGGGTCCCCAGGACCATGTAAAACCAGATGTGACAGTGTCATTTGTAACTCCAGCACTGGGGAGTAGAGACAGGAGGATATCTGGCCAGGCTAGCTGAATCAGTGATCTCCAGATGAGGGGCCTCTTAAAAAAAAAAAGAGGATTTGGGGTGTAACTCAGTGGTAGTGTGCTTTCCTGGCATGCACAAGGCCCTGGATTCCTCAGCACTACGTAAAAAGAAAAAGCTGAGGAGGCTGAAGAAATGGCTCAGTGGTTAAGAGTAAGTTAAGCTGCTCTTCTAGAAGACAAGAGTTTAGTTCCTAACATACAACTGTCAGCTCACAACTGCCTCCAACTCCAGCCTCAGGGATCTGATGCCCTCCTTTGGCCTCCACAGGCATATGCGCACACAGAGACACACATACACACATAATTAAAAAGAATCATAAAAATGTAAAAAGGTGAAGAATCAAAAAAAAAAGGGTGAAGAATCACTGAGAAAGTCATCGGACATCAGCCCCTGACCTCTGCACACATGCCCACCCATGTACAGGCATACCCCCCTCACACAAACATGTACATATATAAAACACACACATACACAGAGGGGCAGATAGAGTGCTTGCCTAGCAGGGGCAAGGCTGTGGACTCAATCCCCAATTCCAAAAGAAAAGAGCGAAGGAGGGAAGAAGGTAGTAGGAGGAAAAGCAAAACATTAGCATTCCAAAAAGAAGAAAAGAAGGAGAAAAAAGAAAAGGAAAAGAGAAAGAAAGGAAAGAAGGAAGGAAGGAAGGAAGGAAGGAAGGAAGGAAGGAAGGAAGGAAGGAAGGAAGGAAGGAAGGAAGGAAGGAAGGAAGAAAGAGACAAAAGCTAGAAAAATCTTCCAAGACAAGGGGCACAGTTAGCAATACCCCCTCAGTGGACAGCTTAAGCATGATGTTTACTGACTTGTCCCTCTGTTGTCCCTCTGTTGTCCCTCTGTTGGTACTTGGTTTGGAAGGAAAAAGAAAAACATGGAGCTGCTCAGGTATAAATGTTGGTTTATTAAACTACACAGTCTACAAACTTGATTAATAAATATGCTTACCAAAGCATCACTAAAATGTGATAGGTCATTAGAAAATGCATCACCTCATAGATCAATTTACCAAAGAATTCTGTAGGAATGAGCACCTTGCATAGATCTCTGAGAGCGCACTGTTGGTGTGTCCTGGAGCCTAGGCACAGGTGGAGAAAGCTATAACAAACAAAAGTGCACTCCGAAGGAACTCTAGGACCCACAGAGGGAGGGTGTTGTTCTTTCCTGGGCANTGTCTGCCCTCTGACCTAGTCTGGTGTCTCTACTATGGAAGTCCCTCAATGGAGAAGAAAACCAGTAACCCCCTCTTGGAAGGCATTTGCCCTGCACTTGTAGCAATCACCTGCCCTGGTCCCTCCAGATTCACCCCAAGAAGTTCTGGAAAACATCGGCTGCTTCCACCCAGTTCTGAAAGCAAGCCAGCCCTCGCTCCCGGATCTGCTTCCGCCCTTTGTTGGTGATGACGGCTCCATTCTGCTTGATGACCACGAGCCTAGGGATGGCTGTGATGTCATACTTCTTCTTCAGTTCACTGGGGACAGAAGGGCAGAGGGTTAACACNGCTGGGTATCTGAAAGGAAGGGCTGTGTGTGCATTCTGTGCAAACTCGGCCACTTTATATAGGGATGTGAATACCCTTCAGTTTCAGTACCCACAGGGGATCCAAGAACCAATTCCCTTCAGATACCAAGGGACAACCATACTATATAAATCCAAGTTGAAGATACAATCAAACTCTTGTGGTGCTATAAATACAATAATCCAAAACTCAAGTAGCCTGTAGTTCCTGTTACTTAAGAGGATGAGGCAGAGGGATTACTTTAGCTCACCCAGTTGAGACCAGCTTGGGTAACATAAGGAGACTTCAAGACCTTGTCTAAAAAGGACATGGAACAAGGCTGGGCCAGGCAAGAGCTGCCTTGGATCCAGGAGCCAGTGACATGGAGACCTGGGACACCTAGAGATTTGAATCAGAGAGCCCCAAGCCACTGTCTACCCAAATGAAGTCCAGGCTNGTCTACTTTCCTAAACTCCAAACATGTCAGCTGGCAGGAAAGCTTCNGCAACACCCAGCCACATCCTAAGAAGGCAGGTCAGAGGCTGGGCTGGCACGAGGGGAAGATGCCTGCTAGGCACCTTGGAATCTGCCCACATTCCAGCCTATGAGGGCCAGCATTGCAAGAAGGTCACTGTAAGCTCTTCAAGGATTCTCTTGGGAGTGGCAACCTATAACATGAAAGCCTGCAGCTGCTCTGAGACCTGGTTCTGCCACATACGGTAATGCATGCCTGTAAAGTCCGTGCTCAGGAGGCTGAGGCAGGAGGATCTCTTTCTAGACAGATAAACTCAGTCACAGAGGATGGGATACAATGGAACCCTCACTCTGAGAAAATGCCTACAGGGAGCATGAGCACTTGCCCCTGCAGTCCTTCTCATGCTAAGATGGGCCTTCTTCTCAGTCACCTGCCCTGGGACATCTGGGCAGAGGAGACAGCTCCAAACAAGCATCCAGAACTCATTTCAGAGCCATACTGTAATAAACAGTGGTCTCTCTGGGCTGAACACAGTATCTGTTCCTGTGTCAGGGGACAGGGCTACACTGGAATGCACCCACATAATTCTGAGGGTAAGGTAAGGGTTCGGGGTGTTTCCTTCCTACAAGTCCACCAGCCTCCGGCCATGCCNTGGTAATCTCAGGGATCCACAAGTGATTTTCTTGGTGGTAGAAAATTTCCTCCTACCCCCGCCTCCTCCTCCTTCCTCGGATGTCTCTTCAGGAATTGAGGGACAGTAGTAGGTAACAGAGGCCTCTGAGGGAAAGCTACACCCAGGTCCTTTCTGGGTTCACTTCCCAGTCAGGGCCTCTANGATCTCCNTCTTGCCTTGCCCCTACAGCAAAGAGCAACTTCCCCAAACACCTTCTGGGTGTCCCACTCAGTTCTCACTTCTCTCTAGTGGTGGCCTCTTTCCTTTGGACCATGATCTGATTCCACAAATCCAAGCTGACTTAGCATCCTCTCAGAATATTCTACTTCCTGGTTTGCATAAAGCAACATCAAGGTTAAGGAAGGGCAAGGACAGATAACTAAGTTTGCAAAAGGAAAATCTGTCTGGAAATAAAGCCNAGGCAAGCCAGGCCAACCTGTGCTCACAAAGGCCCACTTGTCTTCACCCAGGGCACAAAGGCTCTGGAGCAGATGGGTGAGGAAAGAAGAAAGAAAGCTACATGGTCCCCAAAGTAACACCCTTCTCTAGGGAGTCAGTGTGCCGATAGGGTGGCTAATCCCCCTGGGAAAGGACATCAGTCAGGGCACAAAGGTAGACCCCAGGAGAACTGGATTCTATGCCTCAGTGGCACATCTGAGAATTAGGGCAATAGACCAGCATGCTGATCTGTCACCAGCTGACACTGTGAGGAGCCTGGGATGGTCAATATCAGTTGTCAAATTGGCAGGATCTGTAATCATCTAGGAGACAAACCTCTGGACAAGTTTGTGGGAGATTTCTAGATTGGGTTAACTGAGATAAAATGAATCCTATTAACTGTGGGAGGCACCATTGCATGGGATGGGGTCCTGGCCTGAAAGAAAGCACAAAGTAAGTTCGGCACCAGCATCCCTTTCCCCCTGGCTCCAGACTACAGACTCCAAGTGATCCACCTCCTCATGCTTCTACCACAGTAACAGACTACTTTCACACTGTGAGCCCAAATCAACCCTCCCCACTTAAGTTTCTTTTATTCTGTGGGGAGGGAGCTACTCCTGTGCAAGTGGAGGCCAGAGGGATACAATAGATGCCTTAATTACTCTCCATATTAGTCTCTCNAGATAGATTCTCTCACTGAAACTAAAGCTGGGTATTTCAGTTAGACTGGCTGACCAGTGAGCTCCCAGGATCTGGCTGACTCTACCCATCCATGGCAGGGGTTACAGGTACATGCAACCATGTCTGTTTTTTGTTTTAAGTGCCGGGGATTTGAACTCAGGTCTTCATACTTGCACTCTTATTCACTGAGCACCCTCACCAGCTTCCCTCAAGTTGCTTTTGTCAACTATTTTGTGACAGCAATTAGAAAAGTAATAAATACAGAAGCCCTTTCACAGACTAGGTCAACCCCATTCTTCACGCATCTCTTTACTCAGCCATAAAACTGCTTTCCCACTATCCTCATGGGCAACCCAAAGCCCTATTCTCTGGGGGGACCTGAGCTCTCTGCCTAATTACCAACACCATCACCATCTNAACTGCAAAACAAGTGTGTCCTTTCAAAAGCTCCATATAATTGAGTGCCTGCCATCGAGTCAACCACATTCCAAAGCACAGCACTTGAAGTAGTTCTTAAGTGAGTCCTGCAAAGGAAAGTCAGCTGTCACTTAGCCTTATTATCAACNCGATTGTCATGGTAGCGGCATGAGTGAGGCCTCAGCCTCCAAGGCTAAGCAGCTTCCCCTGGGTGCTCCACCTCCCTGGGAACCAGCAAAGAGAATGCGCTTAGGAAAGTCAAGGGAGATGGCTCAGTAAAGTGCTTTGCAAGCATGCAGACATAGATTCAGACCTCAGAACCCCATAAAAAGCTGGTGCAGCTGTAATCCCAGAACTGGNGGTGGGGGTGGTAGGGTGGGCAGAGATTGGTGGATCCCTAGGGCTCACTGGCCCACCAGCCAAGCCAACTTAGTGATTTCCAGGACAGTGAGAGACTGTCTCAAAAATCAAGGTGGATGACCTCTGAGAAATAACAGCAGAGGTTGTCCTCTGATCTCTACTGGCATGCACCCACAAGCGCACCCCCAAACACACACAGAATCACGGGGCTTCTAGTTATTATGAATCTATGAAATNTCACAAAGTTGGCTATGCTTCGTTTTTCAGAAAGGACTCACAGGACTGCAGCTGGGTAACAAGTCCAAGACCCAGAATCAGAGGATACCCAAAAACTGACATCTGTTCTCGAAGGGGGCAGGGCTGGGGGCGTGTGCTGTGAGACCTCCATCTGGACTCTACCACCACCACCACCACCACGCTGCCCATGTACCCAACCGTGCCTTGCTCTTTCCCAGTCCTCCTACATGTATTGCGATAGCATTTATGTTACTGAAAATTACACGTTATAGTTAGGGAACTTGATCGCTGTAGGTANAAATGAAATCGCAAAGACGGCCAGCACCTCCCGCTCTGAGCCATCCTCCCTTCCCCAGAGTACCCCCCAATGCAGCTCTGTGGACACGGGTTGGGATGAACAGCTCCCATGCTCAGGTTAGTGGCTTCCCGCCCCTCTTCCTGCACACTTATCAAGAAAACTAGCTAAGGNATGCCAGGTAGCATCAGGACCAGGTCCGGACCTCCTGAGACATGCGGATCTCTGAAACTCTAATCGTGAAAAGGAGAAACGCTGGCGGGCCAGATCCCCGTGGATGCTGAAACCAAAACTCCATGGAATTGATCCGCCTTGGGACCTGAAGAGGAAAACAGGCGGGGTAAGAAGTTAAAGACCAGCGTCTGAAAAAGCAGCAAGATGCAGGAGAAGAGGTGAGGGGGGGCAGAGCGCCGGCCCTGTGCCCCTGTCCCCCGGATCCCCACTCACTGCCTGTAGGGGTCGTGGAAGGGCAGTGCCAGCCAGGCACCGTGCAGCTCGCGCATAAAGTCCAACATCTCCTCCGCGCTGCCGTCTGCCGACACGAACACCACCTCAAAGGGCGCAGGCCGCCGNGCCTCGCTCACCAGCGCGGTGTAGAAGTCGCAGAGCAGCGGCGTGAAGTCGCGGCTGGGCGAGCACCGGCCAGCGGCAAAGTACAGAGCTACCACCTTGTTCTGCAGCGCCGCCTCAGCCTCCACCACCGCGCCCTCGCGGGTCACCAGGCGCCGCCCGCTTAACACGTCCACCATCGCCCTGGAGCCCGGCTTGTGGAGGACACTACGAAGAGACGAGCCCCGGGGCTGTGCTGCCACCCGTCTGTGGGCAGGGCACGCAGAGCTTCGTGCAGCACCGGGCTCCTCGCAGCCCCGCCTCCGCGGAGCAGCGCACCTTGAGCCCACGGGAGGNGCTAGCAGACACCGGCTACTCCAGAAGCTGCGGCCACAGCGTGACAGCGGGGTGCCCCGCTCCAGAAGCAGACCCACGCCATCAACCTCCTACTCTACCCCATCCTGCCTCGCCTACCCACGACCCTCTCTACTCACCCTCGCTCCACATCATCCACCTGAGCCCTGTCCCGTCCCACCTCGCCCACCTGCATCCTGTCTGGCTCACCCAGGACCGGTCCGGACACCCACAACCTGTTCAGCTCCACCATATCCCACCCCACTCGAGCACCCAACTACACCCCACCGAGTCCACCCCTGTCCTGTTCTGTGGACCCGAGTTCTGTTCCGCCCACCAGCCCCGCCCCACCACGCCCACATGAGCCGAGCCGCCCTTGTGCGAACCGCCCGACTACATCCTATACTCGCCTACCCAGTCCACTAGGGCACTTCCCACTCTTCCAACCACGCCCCTCCACTCTCGCTCCTTGGGAGACTTCCTGTCCGGGAAAAGCCTTACAGCTNTCAAGGCTTCTGCGCCAGCCATCTCCCACCAGTCCTCCCAGCCCCAAAATCATGCCCTCNTTGCCTACATACGCTTCAGTCCAGTCTAGAAGATGCTGCATCCACCTACCGCCTCTGAAGAGGGGTGAGTTAGGTGGAGGTCTGTTCTGCCTATAGCCAGAATAGGCCGGCTGTGGGAAACCAGGGCGCTTGTGCTCTGGGTGTGTACTTCCACTGCCCATATCCTGGAGTTCTGGAAGAAAATTGAGGGCAGGTCTCANTGTTGCAGAGGAGAGCCAGAGTGTTAAAGATCTGCAGGCGCTGCTCAGGTCCAGAAGTTTCTACAGTAAGAAAGTTTCAGCTCCCTGCCAAGCTGGAGGAGGCACTCTTGTGGGTCAGCATGTACTGGCACACCCAAAACCTCAGGAATTGAGATAAATAATTCCCAAGCGCAGTGTTTTAAAAATTATAAAGTGGAAGCTGCAAAGATGGCTCAGAGTTGTTAAGAGTGCTGACTGGCTGCTCTTGTTGAGGACCTGAACTCTCTTCTCAGACCCCACACAGTGGCTCACAAACCCCTGTAACTCCAGCTCTAAGGGGTTAGAATCTTTTGGCTTCCACAGGCACCAGGCANACAGGTATGTACCTGCAGACACATAAAGTAAAAATAAAAAGTAATGCAAAAAGGTTGCAGAAAAGTATTAAAAATTAGACACAGTTGTGAGAGCCAAAGTTACATTTTAAGTTTTAATTNCTATGCCTGGGAGATCCATGAAACAAAAATGCCTCTGATCTGCAAGCCCCTTGCCCAAGGACAGATAGTTCCTGAAATGCTGGAGGCTACTGTTTATGGGAGATAACAAGACACATGTTTTCACTTCCCTAAACAAGTTTGTTTGACCCATCTGCACCGAATGTGCTTGATCACATGGAGGCGGGAGGTACGTAGACAGGAAATACGTCAGGATGTATGCTTGCCCCTGATTGGAGCTGATGGGAAATGCAATGAGTTACGGGTTTTCTTTCTGATATGCTTGCCATACTTGATTCTGGACCACTTTCCAGGAACCTGAGTATGGACCTGGCCAGAACCCATCTACCTGGCCAGTATTTGACTAAAGCTTGCTTCAGATTTGGCTTTAAACCATGGTAGTGGTCTTATTCTCAATCAGTTGGATTAACAGTAGTGAAGGNAATCTATAGGATCCAACATACAGGATCCAAGAATATGCCATTTTGGTGTGCTGGTTATTTTGAGTTGAAAGCACTTGGAAAACAGTAAATGCAGGAGAGGTTTTCTCTGCACTTCCCAGAGCTGCCTGGAGGCAGGATTGCCAAGGGAGCGACTGCCATGGATAGAGATTTGTCAACCAGAGAAGATGGACTTTCACAAGCCCCAGACAAACTGCCAGAGCCTCCTCCATCTCCTGTGTACTCCTCCAAGGACCTGCTCATCTCCAGCAAGTGAACCACACCTGCCTTTCCCCCACAAGGGTGAAATATGAGCCCTCAGCTCTCATCACACTCATGGGCAGTCACTTTTCTATTCCCACATCAACNGTTAATAAAGTGTGGTTTTTCTCCTCTGCATCTGCCAAGTGTCAGCTAATTCAGGAGACATTATGGAATGTCTGTCCAGCCTGACNTTGGAAGCTTTCAGCTTCCCTCCCCCAGAGTTTCCCTCAGCTTCCCTCCCTCAGAGTCTCCCTCATCATCTGCAGGACTGATAGGATTCTACAGTGCCTGGGTGCACAACCTGAGGCGTTCCCCCTCAGAGCTTCAGTGGCCTCTGTTGAGACATGGAGGCATCTTGCCTTTCTATGTAGAAAGGAACTTCAGGCCAGCAAGATGGCACTGTGGCTTAAGAAGTTTGTGGGTAAGCTCCAAGCCTGACCACCTGAGTTCAATCTCCTGATCTCAGTGGAAGGAGCAATCTTACTCCCAAGTTGTCCTCTGGCTGTGATATACAAACCATGGCATGTACATGCACACACAATAATAATAATATAATAATAAATAAAATAAAAATTAAAGATAAACGTTCAGGACTTAAAGAGNCAGAGGTTCAAACAACACTTCAAGTTTCTTGATTAAGCAGAAGGACAAACACACTTGAGCAAAGTCAAATGCAGGCATTAGGACAGGAACCAACAGTTGTAGACGTGATCTGGGGGCTTTCAGGGTTACACTGTTAAAAGGTTCTCTATCAACCAAGGCTGAGGGAGAATTTTAAGGTGTTAGTCTTATTTCCTTATTGTAAGATGCTTTTTTGTTGTTGTTTTGTTTTAGGTTTATTTCAGCCTTATTTATGTGTCTCTTGGTTGTACAGGTACCTCTAGAAGTCAGAAGAGAGCATTGGCTGTCCCAGAGCTGGAGTGATAGGCAGTTGTGAGCCATGTGATGTGGGTTCTTGGAATGGAACTCCAGTCCTTTGCAAGAGCAGGGAGACCTCTTATTGGATGAGCCGTCTCTCCAAGCCCACAAGTTTTTTCTATAGGTGAAAAGATATGGTGATTCACAGACAGGCTTGTATCTGAGGGGAAAATTCGGTTAATATAAACCTTGAACCAAAGCAACTTTTAAAAATCAAAGTGATTTTGCTATTCAAGGTCCCAGAAAGAGACCCAGGCGNGTTTTGATCTTGAGCATGGTTCACTGGATGGCTTAATAATTCTGTGATTTTTCAGGGAGTATTCTTTTTGTGGATAGTTTCTGTGTGGGTGCGTCTCCAGTGAGCTGTGTCAAAACTCTTGACTCAGCCAGACATAGGTGGTGAGGGGATGGGGCTCTTCCTTTTCCACATCTGCTTAACTATTTCCTGTCTTTCTATCCAACTAATCTCCAGATTGCCTTCCAGTCCAGAGGAAAAATGAAGCAGGGCTGGGACATTGCTCAGTTGGTAGAGTGCTTGTCCAGCATGCACAAGGCCCTGAGTTTCATTCCCAACTCCTTAGAAACCAGGTGTGGTGGTATGTACCTGTAATCCCAGCACTTGGCAGGTGGAGGCCAGCCTGGGCTATGTGAGATCTTATTGGGGTGGGGGTGGGATGAAGAGAGGGAGGTATTTTGAACATTGTATGAAAGAAAAGAGCCAGAGGGAGGAATGTGACTTAATATTCAGTGGCCAGAAGGGTCCAGGCANTGACTTGAAAGGCTCCTTCGTACCGACTCCCTCCTATCTCAGCACTGAATGAAACAGAAAGAGCTGAGGACTTCCACTGCTGGCTCAGCTTGTCTGGTGTTGATCACGTGGGCTTACCCAGGGAAAGAGAATGGGATCTTTGATGCTGTTCCATGATGGTTCATGGTCCTTTTGGGAATAGGAAGGGCACAGACAACTGGAAGGAGCTGAGAGGAGCCGTGAGCAGTTTATATTTTGCATGCAGAAACCTGCCTTAAGCTAAAACTCCTAAATGACAGGGCGAGTGGGAGGGAGGGGACTAGACATGAACCAAAGTGGAAGTATCCGTCCTAAGGGACAGTGCTGCTCAGCTCAGAGTCCTCATGCACCGTGCAGAGCCAGGTACTCCAAGCAAAGGAGTCCTCTGGAGTGGTGGGATCGATCTTAAAGGAACAAACTCCCCCACCACCACCCCCAGGACATCTGCCTAGCCCTGGGCTGTAATGAGCCTCTGTGTGGACTGCTAGAAAGACTTCTTTCAAGTGTGCCCAGAGAGCTGGACAATTCAGATAAAATCCCATTTAAGTTTACTACTGAGTACTACAAGGCAGCCAGCCTTCAAAGAGACCACCCTGAGGCCCACTGAGCTACACACTGCTGCCATCTGCTCCAATCCCACCTGCCCTCTCAACCAAGGTGGAAACACGAGTCAGGACAAGTGAGTTCACACCAAACTTCTGAAGGCTTTGCCTACTCTGCAGGATCGTAGGGAATGGGTTTGATGCTGGCATGAGCAGCCCCCCACCCCATACTCTTCACCTCTCATCCTGCCACTGTGGCCATGGAAGGCCCAGTTCCACAGCCAGCTGGTGAATCTGGAGCAGGCAATGGAGGAGCTTNGCTGGCAGCAGGTTGGCAGTNGAAAAGATTTACTCAAATTCCATTTGCCTGTGTCACAGTCACAAGTTATATGGGCTTCCACGGAGTTTTAGTTTTGGCCTTGCCAGGTAGACACCTAAAGGCCATTAGTTCTTGCAGTAATGAGGACTGTTTTGATGCAGTCCATANTGAGGACTCTGTTTTGATGCAGTCCACAGGTCACCAGGCATCAGTATAAACTTCTCAGGGGATTTCTGGTCAGAAGCCACGGGACTGGTGGAGAGCTTTGCTTTTCCCCTCATTCTTCTTAGAAGAGGCTACCTTCATCCATTGTTTAGGGAGTAAGGCAAAACAGAAACAGGGAAAACAGACTTTGGAGTCCAAGGAGTGATTTAGTCTACCCACTGTGTTTTTAAAACTAGTCAGAGTGAAGCTCAGAGCTAGAGTGTTTGCTTAGCATGTGCAGGGTTCTGGGTTCCATCCCCAGAACTGGGAAAACTACTACTCATAAATTAAATTCTGCCCTGTCATACACCCTCGTTGTCATATTCTGTTTTCTTGCTATATATACA
>LZPO01109064.1:18881-29164 GCA_001675575.1 Neotoma lepida
AATAGCTGCACGTATACATGAAAGTTTTTAAAATTACATTTTATACAGTGAGTTTTGATTACTTTTTCTAGAGAGCTGTCCATTTTGTTCAAAAGCATAAAATTGTTGGTATTTCATAACTGTTAAATTACTTTATCCATAATTGAACCCTCCTTCTTAAATTGTCTCTATATTTTTTAGAATTATGTGTATGAGAGATAATATGACTACAGGAACCAGGAGAGGCCAGAGGAGTACCAGAGCCCCCTTGGAACTGGAATTACAGGTACTATGAGACACCTGATGAAGGTGCTGGGAACCAAACCTGGTTCCTCTACAATAATGTGCGCTCTTATCCACTGAGCCATTTCTCCAGCCCCGTTCTCTTTCCCCACTGCAGTAGCTGGGGATTGAACCTAGATCCCACATGCCAGGCAAGCAACCTACCCGTGAAGTCCTTGGTATACTGAGACAGGGTGTCATTAAGTAGCTTGGGCTGACCNTGACCTCACGATCTTCCTGTCTTAGCCTCCCCAGTCCTTGGCTGCCACCATGTCTGCCTGTGGCCTCTTTTTATTAACCTAGCCTGGCTGCTGTGTTCTCAAGTCAGTCTGCCGGCCCTCGTTCAGTTTTTAGTTCATTAAGACCTATGCCAGTCCAGAGTATCTTTCTGTTCCTTTGGGCTTAAGGCCCTGTGTTCTTATTGAAAGTTAAAGACCATAAATCCTGATAAAAATATTTGCTAGATTCAAGGTATATTGCAGCTTTTGTGATTATTTTTCTTTTACCAGCCTATCAAAGAACAAATTTTCAAAAAGCTGAACTTTAAAGGTTGGATAGCTTTTATGATTGATTCCTGTAACAGGCACANAGGACTTGAGAAGCATTGTACCTNCTGGTAGCTGGCCCTTTGGGGTTGACTGCTTTGAACCTTCTGTGTCTTGAAAAACCAGCTTGGTTCCATCAGTCTGATGACAGGCCACNGCTTCCACAGGGATGGACCTGTTGACCAGTTGTCAGGTTTATACAGCAAGAGCCTCATCTGTTCAGCCACCAGTTAGCTATAGACTTTATGACTCTCTGGGCAGCTGCAGAAGACCCCTTTCTAACTTATCACAGAAGCTAGATCTCACCAAATGTGCTTTCCCCCTTTCCAGATCAGCCAGGCCTTCTGCTCCCTCACCTATTTATTTAGTATACATTAGCTGATTTTCTAATGTTAAATATATCTCACTTGATTGTATGTATGTATACCTTAGCCNTCCTCTAGGCTATTCATTGTTCATGGTTTTACCTCCACTATCCCTGGGGATATTGGCCTACAGTTTTTGTTTTTGTTTTGTTTTTTTTTTTAAATAATGTTTTATTTGGATGTGGTATAATTGGAGTAATACTGGTTTCATAGAATCAATGAATGTTCTCAGTTCGCCTATTAATGAAACATCTGAGGTAATTAACTTATAATCCTTTATTCTGCTTGTCAGTTCTAGAGGCTCCAGACTAAGAGGCTCTATTTGCTGTGTCTCCTATGAAGCGGCACACCATGGGAGGGGCCACATGCCCCTGGGGACCTAAAGCCCACCTGTAAAGATTCCCCTGCCTCCACTCAGTGCTACCATGGGACCAAGCCTTAAACAGCTGAAGCAGTGAACATTCCCTCCTTTTCTGTTTTCTCCAAGTGTCCACAGCACTCACCAGTAAAGCTGTCATGTGCCAAGTCCAAACCCTTATAACAGGAACTCTTTTTTTGCATTTTTAAATTGTGTGTATGGTTTGTNTNTATGTACCANGAGTGTGCAGTACCTACAAAGACCAGAAGACTGAGTTACAGATGGTTGTGAGTCACCATGTGGATGCTGGAAATCAAACCCAGGTCCTCTAGAAGAGCAGTCAGAGCTCTAAACCGNTATTAAAGGAATCTTTTAATGATTACTTATTAGTCTCTGCAGAAGCCTAACTCTCTCCCAAGATGGAAACAAGTTTAATATAAAACAGGACTGGGGATGTAGCTGGCAGAGTGCTTGCCTAGCATACACAAGGCCCTGGGTTCAGTTTCTAGTACCATATAACTCAACATGCTGGCNCAACACCTGTCACCCTAGTGCCCTAGAAGTAGCAGCAATAGGATGCTCAAGGCCATCCTCTGCCACGTAGTGAAACTGAGGGCAGCTTGAGGTACATAAGACCCTGTTTCAAACAAACAAGTTAACTGCAGTTCAAGCTCTGTGGCTCAAGCTGTTTAGAGGGAGGGAGCTGGTATACCTCAGGAAAAACAGCCTACGTGCCTGAAAGACGGCTCAGCAGGTGAAGGGCTTGCCACTCAAGAACCTAAATTCTGTCCTCAGAATCCACAGCCAAAGGACAGAACTGACTCCTCAGGTCATCATCCCTGGTGGCAAGCTCCTTTTAACATCGAGCCATCTCGCTGGGCCAGCAAACAGCACGTTCAATACCATTCCCACCAGGTGACATGGCTCTTCTCCTCTGCACAAGGAAACCCTGGCCCAAGATGGGTTAACAGGAAGATTTTTACATTTTTGCTAATGATTCTTACAGTGGCCATATTGAGAGGCAAAGTCAGCAAGAAAGGAGTTCCAATGTCTCGGCTCNACAATCCCAATCTGTCCCAGGACACACAACCTGATGGTGTCATGCAGATCAATGTGGGACACATAAAGTGCCACACCTTTCCTGGATCTGAAGTAGCAAGTGAGTCATTCAGAGGGCTTTATTTAGGCTTATGACCTTTTCTTTTTTTCAAGACAGGGTTTCTCTGTGTAGCCCTGGCTGTCGGGGAACTCANTCTGTAGACCAGGCTGGCCNCGAACTCCGAGATCCGCCTGCCTCTGCCTCCCGAGAGGTGAGATTAAAGGCGTGTGCCACCGCCGCCAGGCAGATAGTTTATGAGTATGAATTGTTGACAGAATGCTCTTAGTCACCATGGTAAACCCAGCTGCCAGAGACTCATGTTCCTCACCTGGATACTATAGGGGACAAAGAATCTGCTGGAACTCCAGAGGGGTCCTTTGGGATTTAGATAGAGTCCTCTGGTCAGCAGACCTGGAGCCCTTTCTTTCCAGTCTTCTTCATCTTCCAGACACTCACCAAGAAGGAGCTCTGCAAATACCACTCCCCTGAGATGTGTAACCTGGGCACCTGACAGGACACATGCATCAAGACCAGAGAGGACAACCCCAACCACCAGGTCCCAGCTGATCCTTGGCTGTTATGGCATCCATACAAACATTCAAACCAGTTGTGACACTGTGAGAGATTCTGCGCCCAACATCTGTGCCCTAGGTGTAGGTGAGCTGCGCCTGGGGCAACAGACCAGAGCAGCAGAAGGCGCCTCCATCAACCCCATCAGTGAGTGCACTGCCTCCAGTGGACATGAGGCCTTTTTAAGACTAACTCGCTCCCTTTCTCAATAATGTTCAGTCATCCTCCTGCTGAGGACCTTCTTCTCAAACTCATTTAAACTTAGAATGTTTTCCAAACACTATCAACTCCAGGCGCCACTTCTCAGACAGTAACTAGGACCTAACAGTCAAGATGGTTTATGGCACGGGGTCCTTCCTCTATTGCCATCAAAGGGCTCCTGAGAGCTCACTTGTCAGTTCTTGTAGAGGATCTGAGTTTGGTTCCCAGCACTCACATCAGGCAGTTCACAATGACCTGTAACTCCAATTCCAAGGGATCTGATGCCCCACTGGCTTCCTTGGGCACTCATGAGCATGTATGCACATACTTNCACACACACTCCTTAAAAACAAAACACAAAGCTACACTGGAGTGACTCAACTACAAATCCTTAGTAGGTGTTAAAAGTTACAGACATTACTTTCAACTTAAAAATTCATTCAATACTCTGGTTACAAAAGGAATCCTTTTCCTTAGGGNGGAAAATAGCCAAGAAGGCCCCTAATATTAGCTCTGAAAAATGAATTCACTTAGTTCGGTACTAAGCCATCATACTGTTTTTTCTACAGTGTAAAGAAAACATCAAAATAGCCTTGGCTCACTAAAGTTCTACCTTCTTCTTATGTCTTTCTTCAAGATATATTAACCTTTTTACAATGAGTTTGATGCATTCTCACAATGTCTCCATCAAAAAGATCGAGTCAGCATTTCCTCACAAGTAGGAGGGAGAACAATGATTGGGCTAAGCATAGCAGTACATTTGTAATCCTAGTACAAAAAGAGGCCGAGGCATGGTGGGGTTAGAGTAAGAACCTGCATTCAAAACCAGGTAGTGTATCCACTCACCTTGAATATGGCACCCAGCCAAACACATCACAGCACCCCATTCTGCTGCCCCACTTTTTAAAGGATAAGTTAACAAGGGCCAGGAAGCTGGCTTGGTGGGTGAAAGTGCTTGCCACACAAGCCTGAGGACCTGAGTTTGGATTCCTAGAACCTATGAAAGCGGGGTGTGGCAGTGTGCACATCTGTAACCCCTGTGCTGGGGGAATGAAGACAAGTGGGTCCCAGAAGCTTGTCAACTAGCCGAAGAAAACAGTGAATTCCACATCCAGTGAGAAATGATGTATCAAAACACAAAGATGGACAGGAAAGTGGGTTAAGTGAGAATGTCCCCCATAGACTCTACTATGTGAATACTTGCTCCTTAGTTAGTGGCACTGTGTGGGTAGGTTTAGGAGGCGTGGCCTTGCTGAAGGAAGTATGTCACTGGGGGGTGGGCTTTGGAGTTGAAAAACCACATCCTATTCACAGCTTACCCACTTTGCTTGTGGTTGAAGATATGAACTCTTACCTTGCTACTCCAGCTGCNACCCCACCATGATGTAATAGACTCAACACTCTGGAACCCTAAGCCCAAATGAACCCCTCCCTTCTACAGAGCTACCTGGTCATAGAGTTTTATCACAGCAACAGAAGTTACCAGGAGCAGAGTACTGCCAGGAAAGGCTTGACCATGCCAGTTGTGGAGGAATATGGAGAATCCTGGTACTTTGCGCTAGAAAAGTGGTTGAATGCTGTAAGCAGCGCTTAAAGGGCCATCCTGGTAGGAGCTTGGAAGACAGCAGTGCTGAGAGCTATGTGGACTCTGGAGGTCTGACTCAAGAGGTTTCAGTAGGGGAACAATATTAGCAACAGGCTGAGACCACTCTTGCGATATTTTGGTAAAGAGTGGCCTCTTTCTGCCCATGTCCTAAGAACTTGCCCAAGGCTAAATTTAAAAGTAACAGTAATTTCTTTGGTGGAGGAGAGTTCAAGACAGTCTAATATTAACTCTGTCACATGGTTATTAGTAATCATTCTTATGCAAGTCTACAATGAGAAAGAGTAAATGGGACAGAAAAAGAAAATATAAAATGAACAGTCTGAGAGAGACAAGATCATCAGAAATTTAATACCCTCAACTTGTGCTGAAAGAGATAAGAGATTAAGCATGGAATCAAGGGCAGGGTATCCTCACGGCAGCACCCCACCTAGCCAAGCTTCCAACCTGTGAAAGGTAAGACCTAAAGATTTTCTGTTCCTGTAAAAGACTAAGAAGCAAAAGCTTCTGCAAACATGACTTAAGGGAACCAGTGTCTGTCCCAGGCTGGCAGCTGAATTTGGCAGTGTCTTCCTTGTGGTGTTGGGTTTACAGTCATTAAGGATATACAAGTAAAGGGGTCGTGGAATCTTCCTCCATGGTATGAGAGCCACTGAGGCCAAATATGGCTACCCTCCCAACACACACACTTTAACACCCAGCCAGCAAATGGCCTGACTACAGTTCTGAGGATCGGGTAGAACACTGTGTGACTCCTGGCCAGCCAGCATTCTGCTGGACAAACAACCCTCAGGGTTCTAAGTATTACTACAGTGCCTACAAAGCCAGCAACTATAAAAACCATTTGTATTTTATTTTCGCCTCCTAAAAGCTATACTCCAGAGCTCCTGTCTCAAAAGGATTGGAATGCCAACTTTGGTACTGGCTCCTCAGAACAACATGGGGAAGAACCCTGAAAGTCATAAATGTCTGCTCTCAACTAAAACATGACATCACCGTTCACTCAAGCAGTGACAGTATCAGCAAAAGAACCTACTAATAGCAACTCTGTTAACACAGCAGCACTCACAGCAGGCACCATGACATATGAGGAGTGTTTCTTAGCCCCCTAGATTGCTTTGTTCCTGTTACTGATTCTGAAATTTAGCAAAAATAAGTTATTCTCTACAAAACAGAAACTCCTATTATTGTATACTAAGGAACTAGGTGTTCAGAAATGTTCAAGAAAATCCTGCAAGAAGATAAATGAGGCTCAGATGTTTTAAAGATCAGAGCCAGGACTCCNGAGTCCATGCCAAAGCCTAGTCCTTACAAAACCCTGTTCATTTATGTGCAAAGTCAAGCACTGCTTCCAAGTTGCCCAACATGTAACAGGCTGTGGCTCAGTGAGAAGAGTGCTTTCCATGACATCCTGGGTTTGAGTCNNAACATCATATAAACCTGACATATTGGAGCACACTTGGAATCCTAGCACCAAGGAGGTGGAGGCAGGAGGAGCAAGGTTGTCCTTAGAGATATATTGTGTTCAAGGCCAGTCTGGAATGTATCAACTATCTCAAAAAACAAACTAACAAAACCCTCTCAAAACATGTAAGAGACAAATCTTAGAAGTCATTTCTGCTAATCACCTCTGTCAGTTCACATTTATCTGGGGAAGAAAAAGTAATCTTCAACACGACAAGTTAAAAGCTCACAATTAAATGGAGACCTAGCAAGATTAGCCACATTATTTTGTTCCATTAAAGTTTAATTTTTAGGGCTGGAGAGATGGCTCGGTGGGTAAGAATCCAGACTGCTCTTCCCGAGGTCCTGAGTTCAATTCCCAGCAACCACAAGGTGGCTCACAACCATCTGTAATGAGATCTGGTGCCCTCTTCTGGCCTGCAGGTGTACATGCAGACAGAACACTGTATACATAATAAATCTTTTTTAAAAGTTTAATTTTTAATAATTATTTAATTTTATTTTATGTGCACTGGTGGAGGGTGTCAGATCCCCTGGAACTGGAATTATAGACAGTTATGAGCCACATTGTGAGTGCTATTTGAACCCAGGTGCTCTACAAGAGCAGCCAGTGCTCTTAACCTCTGAGTTATCACTCCAGGTCCCCATTAAGGTTTTAAGTGAATAAAATTATTTGTATATGCCTGACCATTGGGAAATAACACAAGGAGGGNATGGAGCTCAGCTAGTAGAGCACTTGAACATGGTGGTGCTCTCTGTAATCCTATCACAGGGAGGTAGAGGCAGGAGAATCACAAGTTCAAGGTCGTCTGAGAATTGGAAGTGAGGGATGCAGGTATACAAAGTGAAGAGGAGGAGGAAGAAGAACGAATGACCAAAGGAAAAAAACAGTTTTGCTAGTATCTGAAGAGCATGCCACACTAGGGAGACCACTGAGAAGGCTCAGTGGGTAAAGGTGCTTCCTGACAAATCTGATGACCTAAGTTCAATATCTGCATAGGAGAGAACTAACTCCCACAAGCTGCCCTCCAACATCCACCTGGCTGCTGTGGCATGCTAAAAGTTCCCTCTACCCCTAAATAAATGCAGTAAAAAATTTTAAGCCAACCTAGATTAGAAACAACTTAAAATGAAGACTCTACCCTAAGCAAGTGTCAACATTTCCAGCTGCGTTTTCTAAACCATGGCATTGTTCATCCTCCTGAGAGGCAACCTACTTACTAACTGTCCTCTCTCGCAAGGACCAAACATTTACTGCTGCTGTCTCCCACATGGTCCGCCATGTTACCAAGCCCCATGGGGAAGAACACAGCAGTTTTACAATTACACCTCAGAATTTTTAAATTAAAAAACATAAGCACTTCGAGTATTCAGTCTAATAAAAAAGAGACTGTAACAAAGCAGCTAGTTTTTCCAGTTGGGAAGAGGAGGAAGAAGCACCATGACAAATGCACACCATACATGTTTAGGCATCAGCATCCAACCCTAAGGTAAACTGACTCAGGAGCACATTTGGGATCTACAGAGGGCTGGAAATGCAGGACAGGAAGAACACGATGGAGTCAAAGATGATGCCATGCTCTTGCTTCACAGCTCAAGGATGTAGCTTTCCTCTAGAGGTCAGAATTCCACCCTGAAGGGCTTTTGCCTTTTGCCATCTAGCCAGGTACCCCCACTGTCCGCTTCGCCATACATTACGAATGGGGAGGTGGCATTTCCTGGGTCAAACATGAAACAAATGCACCTTTTCCCACAAATCCTGGATCTGAGGTCTCCTGGGCCTCAACAGAGCAGACAATAACAATTTACTACATTACAAATGGAGAGGTGGCATTTCCTGGGTCAAACATGAAACAAATGCACCTTTTCCCACAAATCCTGGATCTGAGGTCTCCTGGGCCTCAACAGAGCAGACAATGATAACAGTTTACTGAGCTTGCAAGCTTGCTAACTGAAGCTCTCATGTTGTGTCATGGAAGAAGGTAGCCTACTCTGAACACTCTTCCTTGTACCCCAGCCTGTGCAGATGGAGGACTGCAGTCCTGGGGTGGTGTAGACTGGACATCTCAGGCACACTGAGAATCTCATGTACAACTCTCCTCTGCAGCTAGAATCTGACAATGAAAAATTTCATCCTTCCTAGTGTGAAAAGTCAAATTTGGATTAAGAGGGGACTAGAAAGATGGCTCAGTGGTTAATTGGGGCTCTTCCAGAGGACCCAAGTTCAGTTCCCAGGACTCACATTAGCTTGCTTACAACCACATATAACTTCTGGGGAAGCAGCACTCTCCTCCAGCCTTTGTGGGCACCCACTTTCACATGTACACACTCCAACTCAGACACAGACATTCTCTCCCCCACCCTCATTATTATAAATAAAATGTTCTTTAAAACTAGATTAAGAAACAAACCTATGGTTGAAACCATTTCAAACCACAGAAATCAGAGGAAAACTCTGAGCATCACTTTGTTAAAATCAGGTCTCCAATGCTGTGAAATAATTCTTTTGTATACTGTGAAGATTTGTCACTCAAACTGGTTTAATAAACAACTGACCGACTGGCCGGTAGCCAGGCAGGAAGTATAGGCAGGACAACCAAACTGAGAATGCTGGGAGGAAGAAGGGCAGAGGGAGGAGTCAGAAGCAGACGCAGAGAGATGGGCATGCCATGCTCAGAAAAGGTACCAAGCCATGTGGCAAAGCATAGATAAGAAACACTGGTTAATTTAAATGTAAGAATCAGCTAGTAACAGCCTGAGCTACTGGCAGAGCCTTTATAATACTGAGTCTGCACGTTGGATATTTGGGAACTGGCAGGTGGGAAAGAAAAGTCCACCTACACTGCAGCATTGGCCAGATGGCTCAGTGGATAAAGGTGCTTGCTGCCAAGTCCAACAGCTTGAATTTGATCCATGGAACCCATATGGTAAGAGAACCAACAGCTGCCCTCTGACTTCCACACACTAGTTATGGCACATGAATACCACCCCGCCATTAAAACAAAAACCCAAAACCATCAGGTCCCCAGTAAATAGCACACCCCCAGAGTTAACACATCACCAAGACAAAGAACAAGACAAGAACAAGCAGCAGGTGCTGTCCCTCTTCCTGACTGTCCTAGGGAATAGCTGCTAAGTGCCTGAGAGAACGGGACGGCAGTAGACAGTGGATGTCAAATCTTACAAAGTAGGAGACAAGTTCAGGGCAAGAACTTCGAAACTGTCCTGCAGATTTCAATCTGTATATGAAGACAATTCAGAAGGCTGCACTCCTATCCTGAGTCATCAGCAAAGCTGTCTATGTGAATTTCAAGGTTTAAAAATGGCCCCCAACCCTTTCTCATCAGTCCCAATGCATAAACAGAACTCTAAAGTCATGTATGTAATCAGCCACTCTTATAATGGACTTTGAGTAGTTCATGCAGTACCTAAAACCTAGTTCTCTGGGGAAGTAAAAAGTGAAAGGAGCTATGACATTTCAATACTCAGTTGAGTAAGCCTACTCAATTACTGTGACAGCCAATGGGTGTGAGACCATGGAGGTAGAGGATCCTCCATGCTGGGCTAGCAGGGACCACAGCATCTCACTCAACTAAGCAGAGAATTGTCATTTTTAGGCAATCAATGTGCCAAGGAAATATCAGACCCACCTGCTACATGATTTACTGAATCCAGTCTTCACCAATCTAAAGGCAGCTGTCGATCTGGAATGGCTGGTTCTCTGAAACACCGTGGGCTGGAAACTGATGTAGGACACAGGACAAACCACTCAGCATAAAAGTTAGTATGAGAAGGCATACGCTGGGCCTAAGAAATT
>LZPO01109065.1:0-10938 GCA_001675575.1 Neotoma lepida
CCCCCCCCCCCGCAAAAAAATCTAAAAAGCAAACAAAAAACGAACAAAGAAACAAAAACATTTTCTAGCAATGCTTCATCCTTTTTGTAACTAACATACTGGATTTTTCAAGTCTGCTCCCTCTTCCTCCTTTCACTGTTCTGACATTGTTTATCTTAACCTGCTCCACAATAAAAGCCCTTTGTTGCTGGGCTGGGCATCTAGTATGTCCTCATAGTGAGGAGGGAATTCAGGGGAACAGCATTCCTTATCAGCTCATGGTAAAGAGGAAGAGGCTGAGAATGGTTTTTGTTTTAAACTACAGAACAGATATTAGAAGGAAGTCAGGATTTTTCTCTTGTTATACTTTGTAAAATACATATAGCCTTGTTAAAGTTTGAATGAAAATTATTGTNCAACTTCAGAAATTGTATTGTGGTTTTGATTTGACTTCAGAAATTTCTTAGTGAAACTTCATAGGAGAGAAAAGATGGAAGTTGGAAAATGAAGGGTTTAGATATAGTGGGAATCTTGACAATAAGATGTTGAGGAATAAGTGAAAGGGGGCTAGACTTTGATGTTATCTAAGCTAATAACAAGAACAAGATAAAAATACTGTTGAAATGGTTTACAGAGAACTTTCATAAACAGTAGGGAGAATAATAACTTCACAAGACAAAAAACGTATTTTATGTGAAAAAATTTAAGTTCTATAAAAGGCATAGGTGTCAAAAATATAAATATTTCTGAGAAGTCACATTGGAATGATAAAAATTCTAATGTATTAGAAAATAAAAAATATCATTTGGCTTTAATTCTTTTCATGTAAGTCTATCACTGCTAGGGAAAGCATTTATATATATGGGGGAAATGAAGCTCATAACTAAAGATTTGGTATGTATTGAGGAATTAAGTAGAATCAAGAATAAACAAATACAAAAGACTACAATCACATCAAAAGTGAAACTCCACCTTTGAAATATCAACAGATGTATGCCTGATTCTGTAGACTGGGCAGGTGATAGGTATGATGTGATCAAAGGTCAAGAGCTAAGAGGAATCCAGTAGATATTGTCTGTCTGGATCCCAAATCTGATACTGACATTCACCAACTTGATGACTTTGGCAAAGGTTATAAACCTTATTTTTTCTCATCTGTCAATGCAGAAGACCCTAAGATTCTTTGGAGAGTTAAAATATACCAGTGATCTTTAAGAATTTAGCCTTATATTTGGTACCTCAAAGCATCTAATAAACACTAGCTAGTAAAATAAAAATCAATATTTCATGGAAGCAACAAAGTTTGCTTAGTGTGAATGAGGCTAAAAGAAAGAGTCAAATGGGACTGGATTGGTTCTCCCACAGGAGAGAAGAGATGAGTATACATGTGTTTGAAGGAGGAGGCACTGCTTTGGCCAGCTAGAGGGTCACGGATCTTGAAAATATCAATGAACAGTTAAGTGGAAAATGAAATATGTAATGTTTAGCCAAAGGCAACGGTCATGGTTGGAAAAACCACTAAACAAAAACCTAGAAAGTAATAAGTATATAAAGCAGTAAAAGAGTTGGGGAACTGAGGAAAGGGTGAATGAGAATAAACAGCTGAAAAAAAAGACAATGGAATAGAAATAAATGAAAGTTTTTACAGGGTGCGGCTGAAGTTATGGCTAAGGATGGAGATATCATATATCCACCTTTGTGTGGGGACAGACCAGAGACACAAAGGAGAAAGAAAATCTGTGTCCCCTGACCCATAAACCTTTGCTACCACCAGATTCACTTGTCTGGTACCCTTAATTTTTCCCTGATACATTTTGTGCACAATATGCCCATGACACAATTTAGCTGAGAATTTCTGTGTGCTGATCAGATCTACAAACAAGTGTCCAAGGCTGGAAGTTATCAGAGAAATAGCTGAAATACTATTTGCTGCTAAAAAAATCACTGTTTTTATTTATTCATGCATTTATTTTAAGTAATTAAAGACTGTGAAATTCTGAGAATAAAAATTCTGATAATAGATAATAGTTTCTTCTTTCAGGGACCATATCCAAGAAAGGCAAAGCCAAGTGACATGCTTTTGGTACCATTTTGCATTGTTAGCTCTAGCAATAAAGGTAAACTAGTTTAAAATGATCTTTTCTGACATTGCTAGAGTTCATGTGGAGATGGAGATTGCAATGTTCTAAGAAACAGAATTAGAAATCTAAGTGGTAGATAAGGTTGCATCTATATAAATTATTCTGAGACTTAGGTTATCCAATACTCACTCTAGAAGAATTAAGTTTTGGAGGGCTATTACCTAGTAGCTGAGACTTCACTTTCTTTAAAGAAATGTTGAAACATTGTTTCCATAGCATAAAATGTGTAATGTCATCTTTTTTTAAAAAAGGCTATATCTATCTATTTATTTAATGTTTTATTTATTATTTATTTGTGTGTTTGTGTCTGTACTGTGTGCAAGTTTGCATACATGTGTGTATATGGGTGCCCACAAAGGCCAAAAGAGGCCATCTTATCCCCTGGAGCTGGAGTTACAGTTTTAATTCACCTGGTATGGATTCTGGGAATGAAACTTAAGAGCAGAAAGTACTCTTAGTCCCTCAGACATCTCTCCAACCCCTAATGTCATCTTGCATTGTAGCATGACCACCCCTTTATGACAGAGGTCAATATAGCACATATTATTTTTCACTGTGGTAGAACATGGTAATGTCTTCTGTACTATCCTACTGAATAATTTGTCCTCAGCACAAGGGATATAAGGGGATTGATATGGTACCATATACTACTGATCTTATGCTCAGCAATAATGTGTGACATTATGTTCAGGTAAAGGTTGTATTGTTACAAGGCTGTATTGTTTAAAACTTAAAATTATCAAGAAGGCATTTAGTGTATGTCAAATCCTAAGGGTCACTCCCCACGGTCTGGTTGTTATGAGTTCCTGGAACTCTCACTCAGTGTGTGTGTGCAGGTCAGTGGATTAGAAGCCTAAAAAGTCCTGATTACTATATTGTGGTTCACAGATTAACTAAATGCCAATAGCACTTATCATTCTGTGTTATTTCACAGGGCTTTTCTTTAAGGAAACTAATATCTGTTGCTAGGCAGCAATTCTATGTCCCCATGCAAATATGAGTAATGCATATTCTTTGTTTTCTAAGGCATCAGGAAATAGCACCAATTGGGAGTTGATGGGTAGTTCCCTGTTACTCACCAGGTACCCAGGGACTAACAGAGATGATGGCAGGTTGTCCAGTATTTAATAAGCACATGGTTTTTGAACAGCTCAATGCTTAGCTGAAATGCATGTCTTCCACAGGAGGTAAGGAAAGTGACACTTGACTATCTGACTTTCAGAATTAAAAACTCCTGCTTTAGTCCCATTAATGCTGCTTCTTCCTCCCTCCTACCCAGTGCTAGTTCAAACTGGCACAAATTAGATTGAACAAACATTACAGTTAGATTACTCTGTTGAAAAACAGAGAAATTATTTTCTCTTTATTTTATGGAGAAGTAAGCATAATTTAAAAATATTGCTGAATTTTTTTCCTGTTATTGTCAGCAAAGATAAAGTGAATTTATGAATTCTTCATTAGATTTTAGCCAAAAGGTATTTTGTCTAAAGAACAGGCAGTTTGGTGGAGCTGATGTTGACCGCAGAGTTTGAACTTGTATTTGCACTCAGACCTCTTTGTTATCAAAAAGAAAGTTCCTCCTTATTCCATTCCAACAAGACTTTCTCAGTTACGGTTGTGGATGGGAAAGGATTATTTAATTAAAAAAAAAAACTTTGAGTCTATTCCCAGAGATAATACAATTTCTTGTTAACTGAGTTAGAATTCAAAGTGCAAGCATAGTAATTCAGACTAAGAAAGATATATCAAGGCTTCCTCTCAGATGCATATCTAGATTTAACTTTATATTTACACATAGCCATGTACACACAGGATATGGTAAAGAGGGAACTATTAGGGGAGAGCAGGAAGTCAAAAGCAAGTAAAGAACAGAGAAGGTAACGGAATGTGTGTGACAGGAAAGCAGGGCAGGAAGTGGTCCAGCAGGAGGGAGAGAGGGACCAGGATGGCAATGAGAGATGATTAAGAACAAAGCATAATGATATATGTGTACACAAATATCACACAGAAACCTACTACTTTGTGTGCTAACAAGCTATTAAGGATACAAAATTAAAATCTAAATTACTGTTTTGTTTCAGGATGATAACTACAAAAATTCACAGGCACAAAAGGAAAGTCCCCAATTTTAACAGTGAAGCAGCTGTCCCAGAAGATGCACTTACTCTTCCCATTTAACTCCTTAGTCAGACATCTAGTCAGTGCAGCTGGTTAAAAGGACATTGGAAATTATAAAGGTTTCCAGCAGACTGCAGTAGTTGCAGATACCCCCATCTTACCTGAGATCCATGTCACCATCTACCCAATAGGCTAGGATATTGGAAGCAGTTCCTCCAGGGCAGCATCCCATAATTAGCACCACCACAGCTTGTACAGGGAGGATGCCAAAGGCCACAGACAGGATGAAGCCGGTGAGAGGCATGATTCCAAACTGACAGAGGAAGCCCACGAAGATGCCCCATGGCCGTTTTAAGTGTCCCAGGAACTTGTGGAGTTCCACATTGCACCCCATAGAAAACATTACCAGGGCCAGGAGGATAGTGAGCACGATGCTCATCACCAGACTGAGAATGGCATTGAAGTCGCTCTCGGGTGCTAGGCAGGAATCACCTTCACAGACAGTTGCATTGGGGGGACAGACGGAGAATTTATCCATAATGGCTGTGCTGTTCAAATGGCCAAGTCCACAGAAGCACCTGTCTCCTGGTTCTGTCTACTGCCAGCTGAGTATTACTTAACACGGCAAACTTTTAAACCCTTTCTGAATATGTGGTACTTGGTGTCTCTTTCAAAAGCCACGTTAGAGAAGCAATAAAAAACAATAAATGCTAGTATGTCAGTTTCAAGAGGCCGCCTTACAACACAGCACAAATAATGAATCATAAAAGTCCAGAAAAACTACTGGCCAAGACAGAAAGTTATAATTAATCATTTATTGGCAGGATAATGAACTGTGCCACATAAAAATAGCATGTTAATGTTTAATGCCAGGAAGATTTGCTGAATAATTTTAGTTAAAATTAAGTAAACTCTGAATTGTAGAGTATTCTAAGGGTTGAGGTATAGGAAAGCATATTATTCCCTCTTCTCACTTTAAGCAGGGAGGATTGGGGCTTAGAAAACTACATTACAAACAAAAATCAATAACCCTGTGCCAAGCTACATTACAAATCAACAACAGACTGAAGGATATTTCCAACTTTCTTACAATAGCTCTCACCTGGTCACTCTTCCTTGTATGTACTAGAGTATTCATAAAACATATGCATGTTCCAGAGACTTCAAGGGGTTGGAAGAAAACTTAGGGAGGGTGGTTAACACTTGAGGGTACAGATGTTTTCTGCTGGAGAGAGTCTGTCATATGCAGTGGCCCTCAATTACTTACACATGCAATTATGCATATATTGCCATGGCAACAAAATGCCTTATAGAGACAATACAGTTATTTAGAAGGATGAACTCCAGATTAGGTCAAAGTAACAATATATTTATTTGTGCTTAGAGTCAGGAATTAAAATTAGGTGTGTGTGTGTGTGTGTGTGTGTGTGTGTGTGTGTATGTATGTGTATGTGTAAAAGGGGAAGGATTCTAAGAGGTTATTGGAAATATTAAGTGATTACCTTTGTGGCAGATGGGCAGAAAACTGTAGTTAGGTATATAGGGAAGACACAAAAATAGGCATAGGAGAGAGAGATGGTCCAGTTCTGTGGTGTTTAAAACTCAACGTTAGAATAGGATAGGTTGTGGCACATAGTTGTAGTCTCAGTACTGTGCAGAGAATGAAGCATGAGAATGAAGCATGAAGGGTGTTTAGTTCAGGGCTGCAAGGACTGCAGAATGAGACTCTTTTTTTTCATCTCTCTCCTCCAAGAAAATGAACACACCAAAAATAAGTAAGTAAATAAATAAACAAACAAACTTAGAATAGTTTCTCAGAACTCAGTGTGCCCAAGATCATTGGGGGTTGGGGGTAGGAGTGGTGGGGGTGGTGGGTGGTGTGGTGGTGGTGGGGGGCTTGACTTTGTTTTCTATGGAGCTCAAGGTTGATGGTAACGATGCTGAGAATGGCCAGGGCTTTGTGTCACCAGTTGTACCCCGATGGTGAAGTCTGACTACTCACACTCAGAAGCTGCCTGTGAGGAACAACTTTGCACAGGAAGAATGGCCTTCTTATCACCATTGGGCCACCAGGCAGAAGAACAAATAACCTCAGGTCCTAGCAGCTGGGGTCTGGAGACACCATCCCTTTAATCTATAGTTGAGTTACCGACACGATCAGAGCTATTTCTTTAACTGGTCACTGATTCCTTCTCCTTGTTGATATAACTTCTGTCCCAGGAATGTCATCTTCAGCTGTTAGGTTGCTCTGTGCTTTCTCCTGTGGGTGGGCTGCAATTGGCTCTGCCAAATCCAGCCCCAGTTTGCCTAGACAGGATTCAGTTGGCTAGAGGTTAGCTCCTGGAAGATCCTTTCTTCTCTCCCACTACCTGCCTCACCTTGTGGCTAAATGATTAGCTAGGTTTTCCAAGAAGGCCTCTCCTCCTACTCTTGGCTGTACCTCACCAAGAATTTCCTGGGGATTGACCTCTGCCTTACTTTCTCACGTAGTCCTAGCCTGCCCACAGGCATATGAGTGGGGTGCGCCCCCTGCTGCTGTCTCTGTGTACCTGTCAGAACCATTTTTTCTCCTCTTCCCTGTTTTGCTTTACCTAATCCTTAAAGTAAAAGTAAAAAAGGTGGCCTGGGACCTTATTCCATATAGCCTATTTATTTCATCAGGTTTTGTCTGCCAAGGAAAATTTGAGGCCTAGGCTAGAAGGATTTAGATTTGTAAATTTCTCCTAAGCTGTAAGGCTTCACTATGAGGCCAAAGCACTTAACTTTTCAGACTCCTCCTTTGAATGCCAGGGCTGGCCAGGGCAGCAAGCTTCATGGTTGTGGCTGAGTCGGTCATCTGCAATTGATCCTCCTCCTCTGCATCTTTCTATCTTTCTTCTTCCTTTTTCAAATAAATGTATTTATTTTACTTAATGATGTAAGAATGGCCATATTGTTTCTAATGAAGAAGCTTTCTTTCTTTCTTTTTTATTTTCCAAGGCAGGGTTTCTCTGTGTAACTTTGGAGCCTGTCCTGGAACTCCCTCTGTAGACCAATCTGGCCTTGAACTCACAGAGATCCTCCTGCCTCTGCCCCCAAGTGCTGGGATTAAAGGCGTGCACCACCACCGCCCGGCATAAAGCAGCTTTCTAATTGTGATTTTTTTTTTATGGCTACACATTTGTCAAAATATTTTTAGTTGGTGTATACTCCATGGTGATAGGTTTCATAAAGACATCTTCTTTAAAGTAGGTCAAGAACTTTGGCCCTCACCACTCCCCCTTCCCTCCCTCAATTTCTCCCAATCCTGCTTCTGTTTTTCTGTCATATAAATAAATGATTTTATGTATCTTTATAGACTGTAGGATCTGCAGTGAGAGAACATGTGATGTTTATCTCTGAATCTGGATTATTTTAATATGATAATCTCTAGTTGTATCAATTTTTCCAGTAAAAATATGTAATTTTATTCCTTTTTCTGACTGAATAAAGCTCCAATGTATAACTATACTACCATTTCTTTATCCATTTCTCTGTTGACAGACATCTAGGCTGATCCCATAACTGGGATATTGTGGGTGGTGCTGCAATAACCATGGGTGTGAAAGTATCTCTGTGTTGTATTGACTTGGTGGCCTCTGGATATCCACCCAGGAGTGATCAGCTAGGATAAAAGGGAATTCTATTCCTAGCTTTTGGAGGAATCTCCATGCTGATTTCCTTTGTCACAGTGCTGGAATCAGAGAAGAGAAAAAAAAGAGTGCAGAAAGCCTGTTCAGAACAAAACTGTTACCCAATTTGAGATGACTTGCTGAGGAGTTCTTAAGCTTCCAGGAAGAAAATGCTTTGCATGTAGACAACTTGCAAATGAGCAGACTGCTTGACTAGACATAGTGCTACAGTTCTGGCTTTAAAAAAAATGTGTCAATTGCATTTCTAATTTTCACATTGTTTTTACATAAATTTTCACATTAGGTTTGAGAGACCTTATATTCAAGTATTGGAATGATTCACAATTAATGAGTATCCTTAACTTTAGAGATATTTAACTCCAAGGCATTACAAGTGTTTAAATACACAGACATAACTCCTTATATACAGAATGGAGGGACAGATGCACACTTGACAAGGGAGGGTGGGATGTTGAAGCTTGGTTTTCCATTGTCATGGTTCTCAATTTTCTCACAGGAAGCTCAGTTCCCAGTGAAGAAGTACCTTGCTGCCCTGGCATCTTGGGTGGGGACATGGAGGTTGTGCCTTAACTTGACACTTGAAGCTTCCTGTTGGCTTTCTTCCCATGTTGTGACAGTTGGCAGGGGCTGGGCTTTAATAGCTTGCCAGCATGTCTACCCTAAGGTTTCATGATAAAAGATAAGCTCTCCGTTTTCTGTTGTGATCCTCCAGGGATGTCTCAGTTCAGACACATGACCATTTGGGCTATGAGTGAGGCTGCTGAACACCTTCCTGTCCATTAACTATCTCACCCCAACTTCTGGCCATTGATGCCCCACAGAGCATAAAATTCCCTTAACTGCAATTATTTGAGACTTCCATTAACTTTTTTTTTTTTTAAAGAAAGCATACCTCAGAAGTGAGTGGTTAGTGAAGATGAGGGAAAAGGCAGCAGGGAATAGCAGAAGCAAGAAGGAGGGAAAGATCAGAACTTAGTAAAGGACAAGGTGCCAGGCTTGGATGCAGGACTTGTTCCTGACCGTTTTCCTTGGAAAGTCCTATGCAGATGTTCAGGTCTTAATACTGTGAAGCCTTACCAAAATGCTTCAGAAAATGTAGACAAATCCCAAAACCCAGCCATCCTAGACAAAATTGATCTGAAGAAATCTTTAAGTGGTGCTTTCTGAGGACATGAACTAAATCTCCTCTATAGTAGCCCCACTGAGAACATCTCCCATGGAGAAGAATGACTTTTGTGCACACAATAGATTTCTTTACAACATTTAGGATGAATGATCTATAATCATACACACACACACACACACACACACACACACACACGCACACATATATGTATACATATATAATGTTGAGTTAAAGAAGCCAAACAAAAAAGAGAATCCACAAAAGTCAAGGAAACATATGCTGGTATCCTTAGAAACAAAAATAAGGACCATACAGCAGTTTTTCAGAGTCTGGAATATTCCTCCAAAGCCGTTGTTAAGGGTGTGGTTCTTGTATTAGCACTATTGGGAGGTGATGGAAATTTTAAGGGAAGACTTCTAATAGGGGTTCTTTGACTCATGGCAGGTGTGCTCTTAAAGTGGATTCTGGGACCTCAATCTCTTTCTCTTCATTATTTGAGTCCTAGTAATGAAGTGAGTGGCTTCTGTTTCCCCACAAAACTTGGGGAATCCCTCTGGTTGCTAGATGATACCAAGAAATTGAGGTCCCCTTTAGAATTCTTAAGTCTCATTGATTAAAAAAAATTAAGAATGGACTCAAATGGAAGCTTGAGGAAAACTTTAGTAGGTCTTAAAAGGAAAAACAAACCAGAGAGAAGGTGAACTATAAATCTTGGCAGGTGTCTGGATTAGGAGAATGGAGAAGAGAAGGGAAAAGTCATGCCTTTTGAGTTAAGATGGCAAAGATGTCAGTTACATGAAGGACAAGCAACCACATGGTGAAGACGGAGCTTTAGAGAACAGGTGAAAAAGCCCAAACTACTGGAGAAAGCATAATGAGGCTCTGGTCAGCATCCAAAAGAGGAGGAAAAGAAGTTATGCTTTATTTAGGACTCAGATAGGTGGACAGACCCAAAAGAACATCTTGGCAGATTGAAGGGACTATGCTAAGGGGCAGGAATTCTAGGAAGCAAAAGTAATTTAATTAATTGGCTGGTTACTCCTCTTATCTTTTTGGCATGGCTTAAGGTGGACCCCATCTCTGAGGTGGTCCATTGGCCAGGTGATTGACCTGCAAAGCTGGACTAACTTTTAAGGGAGGAGACACTGACATGTCTCCATCTAGAGAGATGCCATTCTTTATTCTTTTACCCCTCTCCACCAGAGTGTTCTGCTTTGCCACTGATCCAAAGCAGTGGGGCCAAAAGACCCTGAATTGAAACCTCTATACCTCTGAACTTAATAAACAAACAAACAAAAATTTCTTTTTGTAAATTGATAACTTCAGAAATTTTTTTACAGCAATGCAAAGCTGAGTAACATACAACTAATATATTAGGCAGTGTCAGACTCCACTCAAATGCTTCAATGTGGTTCTAATATATGCAGAATAAAATCCAAATACTGTACCATAGGCTCATGCAGTGTAGCCCTGACCACCTGATCACCTGCATCTTGTTCCAGCTGTGCGGGTGTTCTTGCTGTTCATTAATAAAATGAGCTCAGTTCTCCCTCAGGACTTTGCCTAGAATATGTCCCCATTTAATCTTAAGGGCATTAATTCCCTCAGTTCATTTAAATCATCTTCAAATATAACTCCATAGAGAAGCCTTTCCCAATGATCCTGTTTAAGGAGTTCCCAGCCACTCGCTGGGCTCCTTATTCTTTTTATCCTTAAATCCTCCCTACTAGGCCATATCCTGTCCATCATATATTGGAACATTTCTTTATCTACTTATTTGTTGATGGTTTATTATAGGCAGTTTTATTTGTAGTAGTTTTTCCTTTCATTTTCTTTTTTCCTTTCCTTCCTTCCTTCCTTCCTTCCTTCCTTCCTTCCTTCCTTCCTTCCTTCCTTCCTTCCT
>LZPO01109065.1:11082-29137 GCA_001675575.1 Neotoma lepida
TTTTTCCAGACAGGGTTTCTCTGTGTAGGTCTGCCTGTCCTGGAACTTGCTCTGTAGACCAGGCTAGCCTCAAACTCACAGAGATCCTCCTGCCTTTGTCTCCCAAATTCTGGGATTAAAGGCATGCAACATCACCATCTGGCTTATTGTAGTAGTTTCTACCACTACTGTTAGCAAAGTAGGACAATAAGGTAGCCTCAACAACAGAAGATTATTGTCTACTAGATTCAGAGTCTAAAAGTTCAAGGTCAAAGTGTTGGCAGGGCCTTTTCCTTCTCAAAGCTGTGAAGAAGCACCTGCTTGTAGCAGGCTTTCTGGGACTGCCAGTCCCCAGATCATGACATAGTGACTTATTATTAGTTATGAATGCTTGGCCTTATCTTATGCTTGTCCCACTAGCTCTTATAACTTAATTAACCTGTTTCTCTTCATCTACGTTTTGCCTCAGGGCTTTTTATTTTTCTTTTAGTCTGTATGTCCTACTTTCCTGCTTCTTCTGTGTCTGACTGGCTGGCCAGTGGCTGGCTGACCCCTGGTGTCTTCCTCTCTTTTTCCCTTATTCTCTCTGGAGCCTAGATTCCTCCTCCTATTTATTCCCTCTGCCTGTCAGCTCTGCCTATGCCTCTGCTGCCTAGCTATTGGCTGTTCAGCTTTTTATTAGGCCAATCAGGTGCCTTAGGCAGGCAAGGTAAAACAAATGCAACACATCTTTACATAGTTAAACAAATATTCTATTCCACAACACTGGCTCCTGACTCACCAGGTGGTTTACTGGCACACTGGCATTCTCAGGCTCTAGAAATGTTGTGTTGTTCAAATCTTAGATGGTCTTTTAATAAAAAATCCAGAGCCAGATATCAGGATGAAAGCTGAAAGATCAGAGAAGCAGAACAGGCTACAGCTACCACCTATTACCTCACCAACTCCACAAATCCTTTGACTGAAATCCTCTGAGTCCTCACCTGAAAGGGTCTCAGCTGAACTGCTTTAGTTCCTGTTTCCTCATGCCTTATATATCTTTCTCCACCCAGCCATGTCACTTCCTGAGATTAAAGGCGTGTGTGCTTCCCAGTACTGGGATTAAAGGTGTGTGCCACCACTGCCTGGCTTTGTTTCCAGTGTGCCCTTGAACTCACAGAGATCCAGATGGATCTCTGCCTCCCAGGTGATAGGATTAAGGATATGTGCCACCACTGTCTGGCCNCTATGTCTAATCTAGTGGCTGGCTCTGTCCTCTGATCCTCAAGGCAAGCTTTATTAGGGTACACAATATATCACCACAATGTTGCTCTGATCTCTACTTTCATCTGCATGTGGCTTTCTCCCTCTGTCTAAATTTCACCTTTTTTTTTCTTTTTTTAAATAGGGCCACAGTAGTATTGAATAAAGGTCTACCCTAATAACATCATCTCAGCTTAATCACTTGCAAAAGTTCTATTTCCTAATAAGGACATTTAAGGTACTGAGTTAGGATTTCACCATATACAATTTTAGGGTTACTTAAGCCCATAATACTACCCTATGAGTACCTACAAGCATACCTGTTCTCTTATTTTTTGTTATTTTTAACATCATACAAAAGTCATTTAAGAAGCACATGTTGGCTATGTGAAGGCCACTATTCTGTTGCCACATATATTCATAAGATCTGTGCTCAGTGTTCTGTACCAGGGGTTGGTATTTCTGCAGAAGTAGCTCTACCTTAGCTGCATGGATGCAGTCTGTGTTCTGATTTTGTAAAGAATTTCCTCCCTCTCCTTTTCAGAGTCATTTTGTGGTTAGGATTTACTTTTGTTTAAATAACATTAAGAACCTCCCTGGCCTCCACCACCAAATTGTTCAGTTTAAACAATTACAACACACTCTGAATGTGGAATAGTGTTGGATATTGGGAATACATCAATGAATAAAATAGACTGATTATGGCTCTTGTGGATATTATAGTGTAGTCAGAGAGAGAGAGAGAGAGAGAGAGAGAGAGAGAGAGAGAGAGAAAGAGAGACCCACATGTAAATAGAAATAGTCACAGTGGTAATGTGGTAAAGAAGACAGTCCTGGGGAGTGTGGAATTGAGAGATGAAGGCTGTGCTCCTAAATAATTCTTAGGAAGCCAAGATCCAAGCAATGAGTCCAGGAGCTTGAAGTGACAGAAGCTGCATCTGTGGAGGTCCCTGTCCAGCTTAAAGGCAACCCAGTAAATCTGAGTGTCTTCTCCCTAGCAATTGTTACTTTTTGTATAACACTTTTTTNGGGGAGGAGTTATTTGTTTACTTCATTGTCTTATGAACCTTCCTCCTCTCTACAGAGAGGAACTGTTTCAATGTAAATGAACAGCAGCACAACACCACCCCTTCCTTCCTGCTCAACTTGGAGACTTCCTTGAGTATGGGTTACTTAGAATCAGCAGGGGGTTTGAGATGTGATTATATGCAGAAATGAGGGCAATCCCTATACTGACTTCTTCCTGGGATGTCTTTCTAAATGTTTTAACAGTTATAAAGTCTTTCTCTGAGAACTGAAGCCCATATGGCTTTTTGGTATGATTTCTAATACCATGGACCAATGACTGCATCTAGGGATCCAGCTTTGCTATTGCAGATTTCACACAGAGTGGTCAGGTTTTATCTAGTCTGGTCTTTGTTGTTTTTATGCCTTTGGTAGCTGTTTGTCTGCTAATCACTCCCACCTGGTCTTCTTAATGTGTCCTCTAGAAGTTTACATCTGCAGGAACTGAGTTTGTCATGAGAAGTAGTGCTTTACCAGAATCAGCAGTATAAGATGCTATTTAAAATGCAAAATGAAAAACGAGGAAAAATTAGGCAGTGCTCTTTAGGGAACCATGGTTAGGTGGCAAAATCTTTATTAAAAAAAAGCAAGGAAGTAATTACCTTGATTAAGCTTCATGCCATCTTTAATACAGGGAAGGAGCAGGGGATGGGAGGGCCCACAAAGGGGCACTGGCTTACTGGTGATATACGATTTCCTAAAGTGTTTATAAAAAACATTCACTTTAAGAAAAATTAATGAATAACACATTTTATTGTACTTTTCTTATATAATATATAATCAAGTATTTAAAAAGTTTAAAAGATAATTAGAAATTTTTTTAAAAATTAAGCTGTATCATTCTCAATGTAGTTTGAAATTATAACTAATTTATGCTATCTGTAAGGATGAAACATCTTTTTACTGTTTATTATTTTAAAAATTTAGTTATCTTTAAATTGAAAGATAATATTTTGTGATTTTTCTTTATATTGTACAATGGGATGGGATAATTTTTAAAAATGATTTATTTTTCATTATGTGTTTACGTATGTACCTGCTTGTGGGTGTTTCCATGTGAGTGCCAGTGCCCACAGAGGCTACAAGAGGAAGTCGGATCCCTGCAGCTGGAGTTACAGGTGATTATTAGCTGCTTGAAGTAGGTGTTGAGAACATAAGTGGGGCCCTCTACAGGAGCCCTTAACTATTAATCCATCTTTCAGGCCCTGATGGAGTGTTAAAATCTATTCATCCTTTGGAGGACATTTAGGTAGATTACATATTTTGGGTGTTTGTGAATTGTGGTTCTATGAACATGAGTAACTGTTAGGAAGGCCAACTGTGTGGTCCCAGTGCTAATAGGCACAGCTTCTGTGAGCTTGTGATTAGATCACTGTTCTGTGCTTAGAAGGTGGTATTTTCAACCCTTCTACTTATCTGTGACTCTTACATTCCTTCTGCCATCTCTTCTGAAATATTGCCTTAAAGAGTTGTGAGGTTTTTGTTTGTGGTTGAGTCATGACTTCGGCATTTTCAATCTTCATTATTACAACTATATCTACCCTTGGCAATGCCTTTTGTCTTAAAGCAAATTATAATAGTAATTTTTTTCCTTTATTTATTTATTTAAGATTTATTTATTATGTATACAGTGTTCTGGTATGTATGCCTACACACCAGAAGAGGACCCCAAGGGCCCCAAATCTCATTATAGATGGTTGAGAGCCACCATGTGGTTGAGTCATCTCTCCGGCTCTCCTTTTATCATTTAAAATTTTTTTCATTTAACATAACAAAAACAGTTCCCCCTCCCTCCCCTCCTCCTGCCCCCCCCAATCCACTCCCATGGGCCTCCCATGGGGAGTCAATAAAGTCTGGCAATATCAAGTTGAGGAAATACTGTGGGATGACTCATCCCTGAGAGGCTTGAGGGCCAGCCGGCCCAAACCAGTAAAAAAGATACATTCTGAGAGCCAGCCTGGGTCTGCCTAGTGGCCTTAGCAACAGCAGCTGAAACACGACCTGGAGATGACCTGGACCAATGAGAGGCAGCCATGTCACACCAGCAGATGCATATTCATCAGACCTTCCCCCAGGATGGGGTGGAGGGTATATAAGGCTTGCCTCTTCCTGAGTAAATTGAGCTTGTTGTTTTGACATTCTCCTGGAGTCTGTGTGTCTTGACTTCGAGACTACTTGGCCCCCTCCCCCAAAGGGAACAACAACATAGGATCCTTGTTATAAAGGACCAAGCCCCTCCTCCCTGCATCAAGGCTGAGCAAGGTATCCATAGGGAAAAGGGCTCCAAAAGGCCAGTTCATGCACTTGTCTTGAAAAGAAAGGGCTTGGGACATGCTGAGTGGTAGGATACTTGGCTAGTTTTCACAAGGCCCTGGCTTCAATCCCTACCACAAAACACCAAACAAATAGAATTTTGGAATTTTTGTCTTATTGCTAGATGTTATAAGTAATCCCTTCTGACATAAAGCAGTGATGTTGAGAATTGTGACTCATTATCTTAAAAGAAGAAAATTCATCTGTAAGTAGTATTCATTACGTTTATCAAAAGACAATTTTATTATTCATTTTTTGTTTGTTTTGTTTCTGAAGGTTCCTTCATCCTGAAGGCATGCTTAGCTCTTTACTTAAGAAGGAGACTGTGGAAGTAAAAAAATTCAATTATGATTTCTTTTTTTTTTTTTTTTTTTTTTTTGGTTTTTCGAGACAGGGTTTCTCTGTGTAGCTTTCCGCCTTTCCTGGAACTCACTCTGTAGTCCAGGCTGGCCTCGAACTCAGAGAGATCCGCCTGCCTCTCCCTCCTGAGTGCTAGGATTAAAGGTGTGCGCCACCACCACCCGGCTCAATTATGATTTCTTATTTCCATTTTGGCAAGCTATTTAATCAATTATGAGATTCTATTTTGGCTGGGCTTGCCTTCAGAAGTTGAAATTCTGCTCACCTTTTTCACTCCCTGGGTCTCTGAGTGCTTATAATTGTTGCTGCTTTTAAAGTCATTTGCCTTTTCTATCTCTGTAGTATTTTCTCTTCAGTTTTCAGCTTTTAACTTTTTATGTCATGTGCTTGTATGTTCTTTTTACTTATCTTGTTTGGGATTCATAGTATTTTAAAATATATCATCCATGAACTTCCCTCATTTTGGAAAGCCATTACCTTTGTAAATATTATTTATATTACTGTTTTTAGTATTGCTTTCCTTTTTTCTCCTTAAACATAATTGCACATGTCCCAGACTTTCTCACTGTGGTTTGAATTGTTTACTCTCATGCTATCGTCTATGTATGATATGCCTGTTAAAATTGTGAATTATGTGGCTACACACAGAAGATATTGATATGCAAGAAAGTCGTGGAGTAGAGGGAAAATAGCCTGGGAGAATACAGTGGGAAAGGGATAAGAGTAGGTAATGGGGGGTAAATATGATCACAATATATTCTGTACCTGTATGTGATTGTAAAAATGAAAATAAAATTTAAAAAGTGAAAAAGTGCTTACTATTATATCTCTTCTACAGTTTCCCCTATCTTTTCATTGGAACCTATTTTTCTGGTCTGTCCATTCCCCAGAATCAGATGGTTTTGATTCTGCTTATAAAAAGATCTGTACTTTTCTGATTTCTGTCTTTGTAGTCTTCCATCTTTGTGAATTCCCTATTCAATGTGCTTGATTTCATCTCATTTCAGTCATTGTACATTTAGTTCTATATATTTCTGTTGCTTTCAGATTGTATATTTCTGTGACAAAGTTGCCAATTTTTCTTGTGGTCTTTTTGAGCAGTTAGCACACTCATTTTATAATATAAAGTCTCTAGTATCTGGAACCACTGGAGATCTGCATCCGTTAGTTTGTTTCCTGTTGGGCTACCTTTATGCTATTCGGTCTCCCATTTTGTGGTTGCTTTCTCTTTCTTGTTATCTATTTGACTCCTACCATCTTACATCCCTAAAATGCTGTGAAGCATGCACTGATCCTTCAAGCACCCCCCACTATAACATCCTTCTGTCTCTACATTTTCTGTCTATTACTTATTTGATGACTCCAAGAGCTTTTCAAGGTTCACACACTTATTCTAGTCTGGTAGAAAGCGGCAAAAAACAAAGCAAAACAAAACAAAATAAAATAAACTTACTGTTTTATTTTTGCAATTTTGATGTTGATAAATTATCAACCATTTCCTTTTAGTTTTGCCCACTTTTTTACTCTTATATAGGTTAATATTTATATAAAACATATTTCTGGGGATGGAAAGGTAATGGCTCAGTGGTTAAGATTGGTTGTTGCTTTTCCAGAGGACCTGAGTTTGGTTCTAAAAACCCACATTGGGAGGCTCACGATTGCTTGTAGCTCAAGCTCTAGAGGATCTCTCATTCTTGGATACTTATACTCATCTAAACCCTCTTCATACATACATAAATACATATATAAAATATATATACATACATAAAAATAAATCTTTAAAATACTTTTGTAAATGAACTAACTGTTTAAATTTATATTTCATGTGTAAGCTTTACTACAAGAATAATGTAATATCCCATTATCCCAGTGAATTCCACTGAAACCTCACAGTGGGGTTTGTACAATTGCTATTGTTCTCTCATTCTGACCATTACATTTGCTGTGAGCCTATGGTGATCACTCAATATTTTAGGCAATGCTTTGGATTTTGATTTAGTTCACTATCATTTGATAGAAGGGGGTTTGCTCCTGCATATTTAATTTTTTAATAGTTTACATCAGGCTTTATTTTATAAGGATAGATGAATATATGACAGGGATTCCNATTATGTTCTGATACAAAGTATTTCCATTACTGTAGAAGTACTCTGATCTCTGATCCTCCATCCTTCCCTTCTTTTAAACAACATGGTAACCACTGTACATTTATTCATTTTTATTTTTCAGTTATCTCAGTTTTTAATTTAATTTTATTATACAGGATTACTTGGGCCATTTTTATGCAAGTTAATAATGTGCTTTGATAATGTTCTCCATATACTACCATCCACCCACTCCTCTTTTTTCAGCCCCTTTGGTTCCCTAGACAGTTTCACTTATTCTTTCAAGTCATCTGCACATGTATGATTTTATGTATCTATAAAGTCTAGAATCTACAAATGAGAGAAAACATGGTTTGTCTTTCTAAGCCTGACTTAATTCACTCACTATGATTTTCTCCGGTTGTATCTATTTTTCTTCAAATGAAATAACTTCATTCTTTTTATAGGGCTGAAAAAACTTCCATTGTGTATACAAACCACATTTATCCATTCCTCTGTTGTTGGTCACATAGGTTGGCCACATAACTTAGCTATGAGGTGCATGCACTGTTGTGGTATATTAACTTGGAAGACCTTGGGTAGATACCTGTGAATGGTACAACTGAGTCACATGAAGATCTTTTCTGTTTGTTGAGAACCCTCCATAATGACTTTACTAGTGGTTGAAAACTAGTTTACATCCCCACCAGTAGTGTATAAGGACCCCTCTTGTCCACTACCCTTGCCAGCATTTTCCATTTGTTTTCTTGATCATTTCCATTCTGACTGGGATGAGATAGAGTCTCAATGTTGTTTTTACTTAAATTTCTCTGATAGCTGGTGAGGTTGAACCTTTTTTAATATATTTTTTGTCTATTTATATTTTATCATCTGAGAGCTCTCTGCTCATTTTATTAGCCCATATTGATTGTGTTGTTTGATATTTAGATTTTGAGTTTGTTGTACATTCTAGGTATGAATAATCTGTTAGATATATAGCTAGCCTGGATTTTCTCCCATTTTATGGGCTAGATCTGCACTCAAGGTTTTCCTTTGTCGTGTGGAAGCTTTTAAACTTCATCAAGTCCCATCTGTAAACTGTTAGCATCATTTCCTGAATGATGTAACTTTTAAAGCTATTCTCAACTTTTAAAGCTATTCTTATTCTTAGAGTTGATTTCTTCTATGAAGACTGATTCAAACAAATCAATTGACAGGAAACAGTGTTGACGGATGGAAATGTCTCTTTTACTATGAGTTGATCTTCCTGTATTCTTACAATTTAGTCTTATGCCAACTTGTCCTTAAAATGTGTGTGTGTGTGTGTGTGTGTGTGTGTGTGTGTGTGTACTATACCTTATGTGTCTCAAGAAGAGACATTAGAGAATTACAGATAAATGAGATACATAATTCAATGCTAATATGTTGATTTTTTTACATGAGATATACTAAATATTGTCACCCTTTCTGGAGTTTAGGACATGGTAACTGAACCTTATTTTAAAGTGACTGAAGCTGACAACACTATATGGGGAAGCTTTGCTTAGAAATCATTCTTAAACTGTTGAATGTATACATTTCCAAAAATAAATTAGTATCAGTTTCCACAGAGAGGTGGGAAGGAACAGAATGTAGCCAGCCTCACATGAGCCTGCTGGTCTGTGGTGTATCTCATTTCCCCAAAGAGAAAGACCTTCATCTGGAAGTCTTCCATGTGACTGTCTTCCCTAATAAAAAGAATAGAGTTTCTCAGATGTGGTAAGAACTGAAAAAACAAAACAACAAAGCAAACACAACAAAACACAATATACTTGAGAATATTATTCTGGAATTTCGCTTTTTGAGAAAGTTACTTGGATCCTAATGCTGTTTGACTACTTCCTCATAATTGAGCCCATTTTTTTCATTAAGTATTATCTCAACATATGAAAATTATTGAGATGAACATTTTGAAGTCTTGATGTATGTGTGTGGCAGAACAACTTTGAGATATCATTAGTTATTATTATTTGTTATTATAAGTGTTCTTTATTCTGAAAGGTTGGATTTCATAAGTTCTACTGTTAACTAGGAAGAATCATAGTGAGAATTCTTGGCAAGTGTCTTAACTTACATTTTTATTTTCTGGAGTGGAGTAGTGTGTGTATCACTTTTCCAAAAGCTGGAACCTTATATTGATGTATGGACAGTTACAGTGATGTATGGACAAAGACTAATATTTGTAAGACGGATTTTCTAAATGGTCTTGTTAAATAAAACACAGAGGCAGAGATAGGGGTGAAAGTCTGACCGAGATCAGAGGAATTAGGAACAGCTGCCAGTCTCACCTTAACAATGCTGCTGCCTCCAAAATAGTGTATTCCTGACTTCCTGTACCTCCACGTCTATATCCCTTTCTATTCTGTTCTCCCATTGGCTCTTTCAGCCTAGCTACATCACTTCCTTCTGTCGCCCATCTGTCACTTCCTGCTTGTCTGTATAGATCTCCAGAATTCTATGGTTGATGCTGGGATTAAAGGCATGTGTCTCCATGCTTGACTGTTCCTAGTGTAACCTGGAACTCACAGGAATCCAGACAGACCCTGCTTGCTAAGTAATAGGATTAAGGGTGTGTGCTAATTTTGCAAGGCTAGCAGCTGACCTTGTTCCTCTGATCTTCAGATAAATTTTATTGGGGGACATAGATAAAATATCACCACACATATTATTATTAATTGCAATGAAGAAAATTTATTCCTGGTGGCCTCAGTTCATATAGCTTCTCTGAAGTGTCAGGCGTGTTAGGAGATGCTCAAAATTCCACATCAATATGTGGAACAAAGGTAAGTAGATGATCTTGAAGGCTGAGTTTTTTCTAGGTTGTGGCAAATACTGAGAACTCTCTGTGCTTTGCATTATTTCTTTATTCCAGGGATCTTTGGGGAGAAGAGGATTTTTGGCCAGGTCAATATTAATTTAATCGGAGTGATACCTAATAAATTCTAAAGAATTTCTTTGCTTTACGCTCATCTTTCTCTAGCTACTTGCTGAACATTTTATTGGTGTTTATATATTCATATTTAGAATAATATTATCCATGACATGATGATTAAGTTTCATTGTCAGTCTGACTGGATTTTGAATTACCCAGGAGTCACACTTCTGTGTGTATCTGTGAGAAAATTTCCAAAGAAGCTGAGGAGGCAGATGCACTCTGAATATAGGTAGCACCATCTCATGTTCTGGAATCATAGACCAAATGCAAAGAACAAAGAAAAAATTCAGTTGAGTGCTAGCATTCATCTCCATCCCCCCCCCCCATTATGGACATAATGTTAACAGCAGCCTTAAGCTCTTGTTCCCACATTCTTAACTGCCAGAGCCTTCCCTACCATCACTGAAAATATCCTTTCCAGCTGTGAGCCAAATTAATCTTTCCTTTAAGTTGCTTCCATTGGGTATTTTGTCACAGCAATGGGAAAAAGTAATATGTGTGGTTATTTGTTTATTTTCTTAATAACTGGTTATTTATTAGCTTCTAAATTCCATTTTTTCAGGGTTTTACTAGAAAAAATTCTGTCTTTCAGGAGATGTTTGTAACAAATCTTTAAAGCATTTTACTAATTTAACTTGCAGGAGACAATCTTTTGCATATTTAAAAAATATTCCTGTACTTCTCCATTGTTTCCATTTAAGAATTTTCTAATATAATATATTTTGATAATGTTTTTTNCTTCTCCTAACTCTTTCCAGATCATTCCTACCCATCAACTACATGTTCTTCCTTTCTTTCCTTCCAAAACACCCACACAAAATAAAACCCTGAAATCAAAGCAAACAAAAATCAATAAAACAAAAAAAAAATATAATGAAATAAAAAATCCCACAAAAAACCATGGAGTCTGTTTTAGGTTGACCAACTACCTCTGAACCTGGGGTCTGCTAGAGTGTAGTTGATATACACAGTGACACTCCTTTGGAGAAAACCAATTTTTCAGAGGACAATTTTTTTTAAAGATTTTCTGTTTATTTTACATATCAACCACAGAACACCCTCTCCTCTCCCCTCCTGCCCCCCAGCCTTCCCCCTCAACCCACTTCCCCATTCCTACCTCCTCCAAAGCAAGGTCTCCCACAGAAAGTCCCCAGAGCCTGATACATTCAGTTGAGGCAGGTCTAAGACCCTCCTCCCTGCGCCAAGGCTGTGCCCAGTGTCCCACCATAGACGCTGGGCTCCAAAAAACTAGCTCATGCACCAGGGATGGATCCTGATCCCATTGCCTGGGAGTCTCCTAAACAATTCACGCTAAACCACTGTCTCGAGTATCCAGAGGGCCCAGTCCAGCCACTGTCTCGAGTATCCAGAGGGCCCAGTCCAGCGCCATGGGGGCTCCACTGCTATTGGTCCACAGTTCATGCGTATCCACTAGTTTAGCTGGCCATCTCAGTACATTTTCCCATCATGATNTTCATGTCCCTTGCTCATATAATCGTTCCTCTCTCACAACAACTGGAATCCTGGAGCTTGGCCTGGTGCCCGGCTGTGGATCTCGGCATCTGCCTCCATCAGTCTCTGGATGAGGGCTCTATGATGACAGTTAGGGTATTTATCCATGTGAATACTCACTGGAGTATGCCATTTCAGGCTCCCTCTTAATTATTTCCAGTAGTCTAAGGTGGGGTCATTTCTGAGGATTCCTGGGAACCTCCCTAGCATTCTGTTTCTCTCTATTCCCATGATGTCTTCATTCATCATGGTATCTCTTTCCTTGCTCTCTTACTGTGTCCCTGTTCCAACTTGAACCTCTCATTCCCCTATGCTCTCATCCTCCATCTTTTGCTCTCCATTCCTCCCCCTCATCTCCAGTCTGCCTATGTAGATCTCATCCAGTTCTCCCTCGCTGGGCAATCTATGAGTCCTTCCTAGGGTCCTCCGTGGAGCTGTGGGTTGCAGTCTGGTTATCCTTTGCTTTACATCTAGCATCCACTTATGAGTGAGTACATACCATGTGTATCCTTCTGGGTCTGGGTTACCTCACTCAGGATGATATTTTCTAGTTCCATCCATTTGCCTGCAAATTTCATGATGTCATTGTTTTTCTCTGCTGAGTAGTACTCCATTGTGTATATGTACCACATTTTCTTAATCCATTCTTCAGTTGAGGGGCATCTAGGTTGTTGTCAGGTTCTGGCTATTACGAATAATGCTTCTAGGAACATAGTTGAGCATGTGTCCTTGTGGTATGATTGAGCATTCCTTGGGTATATGCCCAAAAGTGGAATAGCTTGGGCTTGAGGAAGATTGATTCCCAGTTTTCTGAGAAACCACCATATTGCTTTCCAAAGTGGCTGTACAAGATTGCACTCCCACCAACAGTGGAGGAGTGTTCCCCNTGCTTCACATCCTCTCCAACATAAGCTGTCCTCAGTGTTTTTGATCTTAGGCATTCTGACAGGTGTAAGGTGGTATCTCAGAGTCATTTTGATTTGCATTTCCCTGATGACTAAGAATGTTGAGCAATTCCTCAATTGTCTCTCAGCCATGTGAGATTCTTCTGTTGAGAATTCTCTGTTTAGCTCTGCAGCCCATTTTCTAATTGGATTGTTAGATATTTTGATGTCTAGTTTCTGGAGTTCTTTATATATTTTGGAGATCAGCCCTCTGTCAGATGTGGGGTTGGTGAAGATCTTTTCCCATTCTGTAGGCTGTTGTTTTGTTTTACTGACCGTGTCAGTAAGCCTTTGAAACAAAAGCTTCCCAGTTTCAAGAGGTCCAGGGGACAATTTTTACCCTAAGATTTTAATAAGAAGTATCTGATTTTGTGATTTATAGTCACAATTTTATAAAAACATTTTATACAAACATAGAGACTTTTGCACACATTTCATATCAAATATTATGAACAATAGTTTTCCTTTAAATATATGTTCCTGTCTCATATGAAAGGTGGAAGAGCATTTATTGAATAACTTGTGTCCATTTCCCTGGAAGCTCTTACTAAATTACTGAAACAATACAGAAACAATGACCAGGAGTGAACAGCATTATTCCTTGTCCCAAAGTACTAAGAGAAGAGGAAATGGAATGAACATCATCTCTGAGGATTGTGGAAAAAGAAACAAAGAACAGTTTGGTTTGTTAACTACCCTGGAGGAACCAGGAGATTATTTCCAAATGACCACACAGAGCTTAAGGGGCCTTAGCTGTGAAGCTGGAGTTAGAACAACAGGCAGGTGAAAAGAAGGTAGCAATCTAGTTAAATCTTGAAATTAAAAAGTAAAAGGAAAATAAACATGAAAATAAAAATAGAACTCTCTGTAACCCCAGTATCTCAACTACTATATATTTATCCCCCAAACTGAAAACCAATTCTCTAGATATTTGCATGCCCATGCTCACTATTCACAATCATCCAGAGGTAGTATCAGCCCGAATGTCCATTGGCAGATTAATTGCTGAAGAAATGTTATACATATACAAACACTGGATATCATCCTTCAGACAAAATATATGTCACAGGTTACAACATGTGTGGGTCTTGAGGACACTGTGCTGAGTGAAATAAGACAGGCACAAAAACACAAGTGCTACATGCTTCATTTGAGGCTTTCAAGGTTATCAAACCTGAGATATAAAGTTGAATGATGGTTGCCAGGAGCTAGGGGAGTGGAAGTGAAGGGTTACTGTTCTTAGGGCAAGGAGTTCCAGTGTTATAAGTTGGGGCAATTATAGAGATTTGTTGCACAGACATGTAGTTATCACTAATGAATGAATTGTACAAAGTATATAGTAGTAAATTTTATGTTACACCTTTTCCAAAGCAAATTATTGACCACATGGCTTTTCACAGCTCCACACCAACCTAGAGACACTGATTACTATCCCTCACTGTGATACTGTCCTTGCTCTGACCTCTGTGAATTACCTCATTTGTGGTTCTCAATTCAAAAAGTCTTGTTTCCCCAAGTGTTTGTATTAAGCAAGGGTTGGAACGAATAGTTGCAAAAAGTTAAAATCTTCCTATTGCAAGAGAGGTGGAAAGGTGTTTTCTAAATTGCTTCCCATCTTTAGCTGTTTTTTTCTCTTCCTTTTTAGTAAATCAGTCCTACTGATGAGTCTTGTGTAAAGATCATCTATGGGACCCTCAGGGGTGTTGTTTCCATGTTCATTCTCACCCAGGAGCAGGCCAGATTCTGAAGATACTATAGATAGTGTTCAAATAACCTAGGTGACCTTTAAATCCTTTCAATTTGGGAACTCTGCTACTCTACAGAGTCCACCTACCCTTATTATAATAAGCACCGGCTTTTGTGACATGTTGATGTTTCTGTTGGTGCTTAATATTTTCCTAAATGCCATATTTTGATCAATCATATATAAAGTTTTTTTATTATTAAATTATATGTGGCATAATTTACCCAAAATAAGAAGGTTTTTGTAATTTTGAAAACTTTGGTTTGTTTATACAAGACATTAAGCACAATTTACTCCCAGTTTCCATATCTCTTTATCTTCTGACTCTAAAAGTGGGAGCACATGAATTATATTTTACAATTAACTGTATTTAGAAAATATGAATAGAGTTTTTCCTTTGATGTCAGTATGTTTTCTAGGGATGAAAAGATTTTCTTTGACAATTTTTGTTAATACCATTGAGATCACACTAAACCACTCTTCTTTCTATGTAATGCAGCAGTCTACTAAGGAGGTGAATATGAAGACCAAACCTTGAAGACTTTTACTTCTTGATGAGGCAAATCCATTTGGTCACTGTCATTCCTTCATCTCTTCTCATTGTGAGAATAGTTTTTACTTGGTCCCTGTTGGTATGCCAGATAGCTGACATGTATAACATGAAATGTTTTCTAGAAGTTTTATCCATCAAGACTTGGGAAGAAGACACTTGCTACAGAATGGAGGTTTTACATCCTTTCCTACTCACTTATCTCTATGTTTTAAGTATCTTCACTAGACAAGTGGAGAAATGGAGACTTTTAATATTTATCATAGCTTATAAGGGAATCAATTTGGAAGTCACTAAGACTCTAGGAATATCTAGCATACTTTACAGATCAAGATTAAAGTGATAATCCTAAAGTCTAGTGCTTCTCTCTGTCTCCATGTTTGGTTTTCTCAAAAATTTTTACCAAGTGTTTAAGGACGCTTTAAATGTTTTTGAAAAAAAAATATTCTCATTGTTCTAATAAGGCAGCATCTAACTAGGTACTCCAGACTGATCTCAAAGACAGGACCCTCTTGCTCTAGCCTCCTGGTTGCTGGGATTACAGATGTGTGTAACTTGCTCAAGTCATTTTAAATACCAAAATAAATCCTCTTATGCAAAATGATCTCCTGAGAAAGATCTTGTGGCCCTGCTTCCTCAGATTGCTCAGATCTGCAGTGGTCTAGTAGTCACAAGTCTGTTAACAATGTTCATGTTTGAATTAGAGCCTGTCTATAGCACAGAACTGAATTACTTGGGTGGGCTGCAACAAACGAGGGCATTGAAAATAACATACACTTTAATTATGAAAAGTGGCATGGATTTAATTTCCTTCTTTTAAGATTTCCCCTCCCCAAATTATATTTGAGCATATATGGTTAATTTTTGAATCTCAAAAGCATAATAAAAGTTGAGCTTTTACAAAATAAAAAGAGAACATATTAATAGTCTGTAGAAGATTATAGAAGCTTATTTAATTTTTTATATCTGTATGCTACTCTATTATAGAGTTCCAACAGAACGCTTTGGAACCAGAATGTTGGGTCTAACTCTCAGCTCCACTTTTACCACTCTTGCAATTGGGTTGAGTAAAACAAACCATTCTATGTCTTAGTCTCTTACATAAACTGACAAATAAAATGTACTGAGTTCATTGAGATGGTATGAGGATTAAACAGCTATCTAAAGTTGCAGAGAAAAGCCTGTCAAATTTAGTACATTGTGAAGTTAACAATTTATCACTTTCCTTAAAGTCACACAAACCAACCTAACCCTGTGATAACTCCAATGAAAAGACACTGAATGGGGAGAAATTACATTTAATTACATGAAAACAGATAAATGTAAGTGCTAAAGCAAGTATTTCACTAAAGAGAGTCTGAGAGCTGTTCACTGTAACCTCCTAATGCTGGTAAGAGACACATTTAGAAAGGTGATGAGAGGGATAGACATCCTGAAGTTCTACAAAAAGGCTCACTGGGGATCACATGTGGTCCTCTGTGCACCCTTCCATGGTCCTACTCCTGCATCATATCTGTTCCATCCTTGCTATCCTCTCTCTGCCTTTTAACAGTGGGGTCCTGGTTTAGTCCTCTACACTTGATATAGTTTGTGGACAATGATACATATTCAATAGTGTTGTAGGAATTAATACTTCAATTTTCTTGAAGGAAGATAGGTATAGAAACATTTATATAAGAAAAGGAATTTGATATGTTTTCAAATAATAGGTAAATTATATGAATTGAGTTGCCAAGTAGAATAAGCAATATCCAGCTGCATTAGAATTTTTTAGACAAGCAACAAATGATTTCTCAGTGCAAATAGGTTCTACAGAATGTCTGTGAGACACATATGCTAAAAATAATTTATTCTTTAAGATTCCAGATAAACAATACATTTTTGCTATAAGTATATACAAAATATTTCATGAACTATATTTGTATTAAGATGACTTGTTATTTATCTGAAATTCATATTTATTTGCTGATTAGTAATTCTAATAGGAAGAATAGAGTAGAGAAATATTTTTTAAGCTAGTAAAATGCCAAGAGTAAAATATGTAGGCATTCTGCTTTTAAGTAAATCTGAATCCTTGAAGTAAGAATGAATGAAACCATGAGGTGGGCAATGACGTAAAGAATACTTTACCACCTCACTAAAACTCTTAAAAGATGCATTTTGTGGTTTCTGTGTATCCTTCTCAATCCAAGCCCGTCCTCTCACCCTCCTGTGTGGATATGCTATATGAGATAAAGGTCACAGAGTTTCTGACACATTTAGCCTTTTGGTCATTGAACCTGTACAGTTTCCTTAAATACCACTGCCTTTATAACAGACAGGTATATGACTGTGCTCAGGGAAAAGCACACAGTTGAACACATCCAATGGCTTTATTGGAGCCCTTCGATGCACAAACTGCCCACGTTAGTTCCTTTAGATAGACTCAACCCTGGACCTTGACCAGTGCTATATAAGTTAGTTCAAAGTCTTCTCCTTTCACAGTGTCAGCATTCCCTTCTCTCCCTCACTCTTTTCTTCCATAGTTTCCTCTCTCCCTCCCTTCTCTTCTTAAATATTTTTCTAAGCAATCTGAAAACAAAGAAAAGTGTTAGAGTTTTTCCTGTTTATCACAGTGTATTATATACCTGTGTTTATCATGATAGCTTGGAACTGCATAGTGGGTTGCAGGCCAGCCTGGGTAACAGGTTGAAACCCTGTCTCAAAACAAATGAACAAAAAGTCAAGCAATCTATATAAATGGAATAGTACACTGTTTCAGATACTTCTCTCGAAGAGCAAGCTAAAGCATCATATATATTTCTTAATATTATTTTTCTTTGTACTTAAAATATTGACTATAAAGTCCCAGTACACAGTTGTATTCATTTACAGGAAATCTCTTGCTTTTCAACATTTAACTTTCAGGATGTATGATTGTTTAAAAGTCTCTGATTGGGAAAAGAAATCACAGGGACTAAGAAACAAAGTTAGGGAAGACTAAAGAACTATTGATTTTTTAACCATCATTTATAATATTCTAGGATTATGCCGGATTTCATTACTGAGCTTTTNAAAATTGTTTGCAGTGACAGTAGAGGATTTTAAACTTCATGTGTATTGTCTTAGTATGATATTAATGTCATGATGATTACCACAGCATGAACAGTTCACAGTGGAAGTACATTTGTCTCCTGAAGGAGGCTGGGAATGCCAATGTCAGGTAGCATCCATTGTGAGCTTCTTGTGTCTCACATGGTAGAAGATAAGAGATCAGGTAAATGTGTTTTAAAAAGACATCAAAAGGAG
>LZPO01109067.1:13911-29068 GCA_001675575.1 Neotoma lepida
GCTGTGTGTGTGTGTGTGTGTGTGTGTGTGTGTGTGTAGGTGGGTGTACATATGTGTGGAGGTTTGAGTGTGTATGGAGAGGGTGTATGTATGTGTGTAGGTGTGTGTGTGTGTATCAAGGTAGGTGTACATATGTGTGGAGGTTTGAGTGTGTACGGAGGTGGGTGTATTATGTGTGTTGTTGCGTGTGTATAAAGGTAGGTGTTCATATATGTGGAGGTGGGTGTGCATGTGTGTGAAAATGGTATGTGGGGGCAGAGGGCACTGCAAATGGAATTACTTGCTTCTACAAGAGTGAAGAACCATTGCTGGCATAAGCTTCCTAGGAACAGGAAGGAAAACGAGACACTCTCTTCCAACTTCTCCATTCCGTCTCCTCTAAGGCTCTCTGCTGGTGAAACAGGGAAAGGAATGATTAAATTAGAAGTGGGGTTTTCAGAGTCCTAAGTTTACTTAGCACCTCGGAGCAGAGTAAGGAAAGGTTAGTTACGAGATCTGAGGACCTTAGGAGACCTTAGGAGAGGTGNAAAAGAATCTGCATAGGGAATTTTTACTTAGGATCTAAAAAGACAACCTATATTCAGCTTTTAGGGAAAGTTTCCAGACATTAGTGATCAGATAGGTTTGCTAAAGCTCAAGCACATTCCACTGAATTGCACTCATTCATTCATTCACTCATTCATTAATTTATGCATTCATTGAACAAAAATATAAAGCNTTCTAGGTGCCAGTCATTTGTTAAACACTGAATAAAGAACGAACAGGATAAAATAGATATTTGTCTTCCCAGAACTTTTATTAAAAGAAAGAGGAAAAACAATGAACAACAACCTGAAGTCCAGGTGTTAATAAATTCATTCAGGAAATTAAACAGGATAAGGTCATCAAGAGACACAGGAAGCACCTGAGGCCATTAGGCAAGGCAATCTTAAGGAAGACCACATTTGGAGACTTGAATGGTGAGGGTGGAGTATGTAAATGAGGCAGAGGGCCCCAGGTCAGCATAGATCAAGAAAGTGCCATTTCCACCAGGTTCACCTAAGGGTACTGAGGAGCAGATGAAGGAGGGTACCCATGGAATACTGCTCATCCGAAAGGGGTGGTTAGACACAAGGCAGGAACAACAACCAGGCACAGAGCTTTTAGGAAGAACTTTTGGAGGTGATGATTAGGATTTATCAACATTTTTCTGCCATGTGGAAACTGGGCTGTAGTGACACAAAGCAGGTGTAAGGAAATTAAACNCCTAGTAAGAGCTTCTGGAATTTGGCCTGCTCCATTTCTGGCCTGGCTCCATCCATCTCTCCTTAGGCAGTCTGGTAGTCCCCCAGTAGCTATAGATCACCATATTGCTGCTGAATTTAGTACAGACACCCGATTAGCATAGCGTACTTCTAGACTCAAGTGATCCTCCTGCTTCAGTCTCCCAAGTAGCTGGAACTACAGGCATGTGGCACCAGGCCCTGCAAATGTGTAACTGTGGGTGGCCTCCAACTCATGACCCTCCTGTTGGCCTCCAGGAGATCCTATCTACACTCAGTACCACAAAGGGTGGCTTCTGGGGCTTTGGCCTCCAGGAGATCCTATCTACACTCAGTACCACAAAGGGTGGCTTCTGGGGCTTTAGACTCAGGTGATAACTGCAAAGAAGTGAAATGACCATCTCTGCTATGTTTTCTTTTAAGGTCTGGCAAAATAATGAGATTTTAGATTAGATTCTAAGGGGGGNAAGTGGAATACAGGGGCCCAAGTCATCACAGAGACTACAATTTTTGCTGGTAGATTTGAAAATATCTCAAGAGGAGCAGTTTGGGGGAAGGTGTGGTAAGCATGTAGGTTGTATGACTGGAACACATTGCATGGGAGATGTAGGGCTGGAGATATGTGCTAAAAGAGCACTGGGAAAGGGCTAGCTCACAGAAATGTGGCATGTCTATATTTATGGCTCCAGTAATTACAATAGCTAGGATGTGGAATAAACCAGATATTCATAATAGATGAATGGACAAAGAAAATGTGCTACAAACACACAGGGCAGTTTTCTTCAGTCACTAAGAAAAATAAAATTATAATACATGCAGAATAATGGATGGAACTAAAGATCCCTATGTTAAGTGAAGAAATCAGCCTCAGAAAGATGAGTATTGCATGCTTTTTCAAAAATGTGGAGCCAATTTAAATTTACATATATATGTATATAGGGGTATGTGCACATATATGTCCGTGTGTATAATATACAGACACACACATATACTTTTGTGTGTATGCTTGTGTGTTTATAACATCAAAGTAGAAAGGAGATTGTTAAGAAGAGGTCTAAAAGGAGAAGAGAGGAGGACACCAGGAGTAATAGAATATATGTGAAAAGAAAACAGAAGGGAAATGATGTGGGGGGAAGAATAGCCAGAAAAGAGGTCATGGAGGGACAAATGGGAACAAAATATAATTATTTACATGCATGAACATGTCATAATGAAGCCCACTGCTCTGTTGACTAAAACAAAGAACTAAAGGTTTTAAACAAATACAGTAATAGGGACTAGCTCTAGATTAGCATCTTTAGTTTAATTAGCAACAGGCAACTCTCCATCTGATTGGTCCAGTGTGAACACAGAGAGGTTTGGGTGTAGTTTGGCGTTGCCATTTCTACTGTTCGAGGAGTACAGCACTGTGGCTATAGATGGCCAGGGTACTTTGTGCTGGGAGGAAGGTGCTTACTGTAATTACCACTGTAGCAATAAAGGTAAAGGAAGGAAGCATTCTTAGTGTGGAAAGCCCCTGGGCTGAAAATAAAACAGGATATTTAATAAAATATTCCGTGCAACAGAGATCAAGTTGTGTTTAGATAAGAGAAGGAGAAACGGCATAACTCCTGAGCTACCTATGAATATCATAAAACTTCTTAACTAATTCCTTCCAACTTAACATTTAGATGCAAAGGTCTGAGGTTCTGAGCAGTTAATACCCAAGTCAAGCTCACAGTTACTTAGTATCCAAGTGGTGACTATAACTCCATCCTGTGCTCACCCTCCTGTTAGATCATGAATATTGTATAGTGCATGCTGTGAAATTGCAGTTTTAACTTCCAGGATGAGAAAATTTAAAAAAGGCATTTAAACATGAAAATGGAACAAGGCAAGTGAGGCTTTGTGCAAAATTAAGGGTGATAGTCAGGGAAGCAATATGATTCAGGCAAACCAATTGGGTGGCTTTGGTTTGGTCAGGACTCATGGGACAAAACCCAAATCAGCATAGCCAATAACCTTGTCAATCCAGGCACATAGCTCTGAATGAAACCAGCTACAAGCAAACAGAATTTATGGTAAAATGTGCAATGCAGCTGTTTATCTTCATTGTCATGGTGCTTTCAACAACTGTACTGCTTCTTTCTCTGGTCATGTAGATGGGGGAAGATAGGATGAGCTTGGAGAGGACAAATGCACAGATAGGCATCAGTAGCCACCATGTTCACAGACTGTCTGAACTGAAGGAGTTCTGCCTTTCTAGTAACTTAGGAAAAGGGCTGTGTAGGTACATTGTCTTAGGGTTTCTATTCCTGTGATAAAAACACTATAGCCAAAATCAACCTGGGGAGGACAGAGTTCATTTTAGCTGTGAGGTCCACATCACAGCCCATCACTGAGGGAAGTCAGGGCAGGACTCAAGCATAAACCTGGAGGCAAGAACTGAGGCAGGTCATGGAGGAGTGCTGCTTAGTGGCTTGTTCTTCTTAATCAGCCTGCTTTCTTATAGCAACGGGGACCACCAGCTCAGGGGTGGCACCACCCACAGTGAGCTAGGCTCTCCAACATAAACCTGCCAAGAAAATGTACCACAGGCTATTCTGGTGGGGACATTTCCTCAATTGAGGTTCCCTCTTCTAAAATAACTCATTTGTGCCAAATTATCGTAAAATTGACAAACACAGGTATGTAAAGTGCCTAAATGCATATGTATATGCATGTTTGCACGTGAGGTGGTGTACCTGTGTCTGGGCGTGTGGAAGCATGAGGCTTGTACTGGAAGTCTTTCTTGAGCATTCTTTACCTTATTCANTGAGGCAGAGTCTCTGATTTATCTAGTCTAGCTAGCAAGCCTCCAAGAGGAGGACCCCTTATTCCCACCTTCCAAGTTTTGGACTATAGATGGGCCCCATACAGTTACATAGTTACCAAGATCTGAGCTCTGGTACCCATTCTTGAATGGCAAACCTTTTATCCAATGAACCCTCTCTCTAGTACCACACTCAATTAAAAAGCATACAATACACATGTATGTATGTACACACACACCTAAACATACTTTAGGAGTATTAAGCTTACAACTCCTAGTTGTGCTATAAACTATCTAGCTCACAAGATGAAAATGGAGGTATTTTAAGATAGAACGTGAACATAATCAATAATTTTGCTAATTATGAATGGAAATGGGGCTTTGCTGACATAGGAAATTTAATAATATTCTCTAATTCTTTTTATTACTCCTTTTCCTTGAAACCTAGAGTTCATGTTCAGTAGTATGGACAGTTAAAAAATTTTCAGCCAGGCGGTGGTGGCGCACGCCTTTAATCCCAGCACTCAGGAGGCAGAGGCAGGCGGATCTCTGTGAGTTCGAGGCCAGCCTGGGCTACCGAGTGGGTTCTAGGAAAGGCGCCAAAGCTACACAGAGAAACCCTGTCTCGAAAAAAGAAAAAAAAATCTCACTAAATTTATGAAGTCTACATTTCTTCTCAATTTTAGGACTATCATGAGAAACCATTTTTTTTTAGTAGAAGACTTTAGACTTTGGGATCTAACAGACCTGCACACAAATCTCAACTTGGCAAGCAGAATCAGTAACTTTGTACAAGCCATTTAAACCTACATAACTAAAAGCTCATTCACAAGTCATTCTTTACCAGGCATAATTTTAAAAACTTTACCTTTGAGGAGACACCTCCTTTCAGAAAGTCCCTGCTCTCACCCTGCCATGTATGGCTTAAGTTTGATTAGTAGGCAATAATACCTTTTCTTGAGTTTATGATGATGGTAAAAGAAAGGCTACATAAAGGAAATATTTTACTTCAATGGCTCAGTGGGTAAAAGTGCATGCCGTACAATTCTGATGCACCACCTTGGATCCCCAGGATCCACGTAAGAGCTGGACAGTATCCACAAGCATTTGCAATCCTAGGGTGCCTTTGGGAAATGGGAGACAGAGAGAGGAGGATATCAGAAACTCACACACCAGCTAGTTTGGTGGTGAAGAAGCCCTGTCACTAACAAGGTGGAAAAATGAGGGCTGATACCCAAAAGTTGTCTTCTGACTCCATGCATGTGCTGTGATACTTGTACACTTGTACCCACATACAGGAGCATGCACATTCACACATTTTGTACAAACATAAACATTCCAAAAAAACTAAATTAAACAAAGAAGCTCTTCTACTAAAAGTACTTAAGTAAACAGAACCAGAAGGAAAGTACTAGACACTCTACTTACCTACCTACCTGCCTGCCCACCTGCCTGCCTGTCTATCTGTCTGTCTATCTATCTAATTGAAGTGACTCTCTGTATTAGTCTTTGTGTTCTTAATCTATTTTCTCATGCATCAATCCATTCATCCATTCATCTTTCCCTATAGTATCTTATTGTAAAATGTAATGCCATTCAGGTGACTTTTTNACACCTATCAGTGTGGGCTCTATATCATTATTTCTCTTGAACCATTTTTTCTGAGTATGGAGCATGACAGCTCAAAACACCAAAGGTGACAGTAACATTTCAATTAACATTGACATTGCCCAATAGCATAATTACAGTGTTGTTATATGATATTGTACGTGTTATGCACACACAATGAAATCTGCATAATTAAGCCCGTCACTGACTATAGCAAATGCATTTCCCCAGGCTTCTGCAATTCCCATTTCTCTCGTACCTTAAGAAACATTGACCACATCACACATTCTCAGAGGAAGGCCAATTCTCCCCCTGTTGCTCTTTTCTTCATCTTTGCTTCCTTTTCTTTATAAGCCTTAATATTTTGAAGCCATTTTACAGTTCTCATGATTTTTTTCCGTTTCCAATTTATCTTATCTCATAGTGTATTTATAGTTGTATATTTATTTTACATAGTAATTTAACTAGAGATCAGAAAGTTTCATAACTTTCTTAATGTGTCTTAAGTTACTGACAGCATATACCTTTAGCTCAGGAATTGAAATCTGCAATGGTTGTGTGACACATTCATCTTAGGGAGTCTTTTATCATGTATAATCCTGGAGATCTTTACTTCTCTGAAGTGTTGTCTTCTTTCTAAAATTGCTTTCTCTTGCTCTCTCTCCTCCAGCTTGTGCCAGACTCAGAAGGATTATGTTCAGATATGATAACACTGCCCACAGCCTGGAGAAGAACTCTGGATACCCAAATGCAAACATACCATTTTCCTATCATATAAGTGTGATACTTGAACAGATGCTAAAGTTAAAGCCATCCTCTCTAGGTTTGCTCTTATCACTCGGTTCTAGAGACGCTCTCTAATGCTGAATTTGTCTAATTTAGCTTGCTTTTATCATCAGCTGATTAGAGTGGTGGGCTTAGCACAGATTTTTTTTTAGAGAAAGTGTAGCATTGGCCTCTTTGGGTCTCATGAAATATGAAGGTTAGCCTGCATTACTGTTAATTGCCTTCTGGATTCTGGAACTTGATGGTAACCTTTTCTAACCTTTGGAAGAAGCTGTGGAGAAGCTGGCTTTGGTCTGATGCTTCAGAAGAACAGGCTCCTCATTTTACCAAGGACCACAGAATCTAATGTTTCCAGTAAAGGATATGTGATCTTTTTCTTCTCTCTAAGTATTTTACCATCTACTAACTCTATTGTGTATTGAGCTATCTGTCAGGTCATCCTTTCAGTCTGCAACAGAGACTATCAGATGCATCACTCCAACATGCATAGTGCTTCCTATGCATGTGTAAGAGTTTCCAGGTACAAGAGAGTGAGTGATATCACTAAACAATCTTGGGGTTCCTAGTCTACTTAGCATTCCTTTCGAGCATCTTCACATAAACTCACATGCCACATTTTCCTTTCGTTTGCTTGTTTCCATTGCTCTGTAGCTTATGGAAGCACAGGAAAAAGAAACATCACTTGCCTCTGAGGAGATAACTATGTTAATGCCCCTTTAATCGGCACAGAGGCTGTCCTGCAGGATCCTTAGCAGTCTGTGAGTTGTTGAATATTCACTTGTGCTCACAAAAGAAGATGGTCACAAACGGCACCACTAGGCCTGTACTACACAGCAGTCTGAAGATGATGACTGTTCTGCTGGATACCCACACCAACTCCCCTCAGTCACCATCTCTGTCTTCTAGATTACTGGCTAAACTAGAAAGGTATGTTAGCTGCTTTTGTGATGCTGTGAACAAACTTTCTTGACAGAAACAACTTACGGGAGAATGGGTTCATTTTGACTCATGGTTTCAGAGGACGGGAATCCAGAGGGTTGTGGCTCAGTTCCTGGTGGAGAGCTCTGCAGTATCTGTTCACACTGTGGGCAGGGGATCAGAGAGAGAGAAAGACACAAAGGAGGGCCAGGTTAAACCTTCAAAGGCCATTTTTCTGACCTACTTCAGCTGGCCAGTATCCCCTTCTGAAGGCTTACCAGACTTCTGAATGGTTCCATGAGCTGAGGACTAAGTACTGAAAAGATGAGACTGAGCGGGACCTTTAGATCCAAGCCACAACAGAAACTTTGAAGATTTACAGGTTTCCCAGCATAGAGAAGTCTTCTGCTGCAGCATAGTACAACATTCACTTTTCTAGCAGCCGGGTCTTTGAGACTGAAATTTTAAGAACTTATTGTCTCTCAGATATAGTCCATCCTTAGGAGTACAGCTGTCAACCCAACCTACCTCTCCCACTTTGGCCATGAAGGTGTAGTGCAGTGCTAAGTTGGATATGGGAGACAGCTCCCCTGGGCTCTCCTTGACTCCAATTCTAGCAAAATTTCTTTTCCCACTCAATGAAGGGAAAGAACCATATCTTCACCCCATCAGCTGAAAAGGAAGGTGTAGAACTCTGCATCCAAAGAACCCAAAGGCTTTGCCACTTTGCTTTGTCATTTATTTACTCAGTTACACCTCCTTATAAGGAATTGCTATATACCAGGAAATTTCAGTGGCAAGTACATAAAACCTTACTTTAATCATTGCTTCCAAGCATAAGACACTTTGATGGAGAGGTAAACACTTAAAGTATTTCCACTAATTGGAATATTTCATGATACATGTTCTGTGAGAAGCTTCTCCAGCTTCTCCAGATATTTGAGTGGAAAGAAATTCATCCTTTCTGGTGAGGTAGGGTTTATTTATTTTTTTATAACAGAAGTAACCTTTGAACAGCAACTGCATGGTGAGCAAGAACATTAGCTTTGAATGTATATGTCCCTTCTCTGCTGTTCATAACCTATATGCCCTTGTGCTGGTAATTTGACTTCTCCAAGACTCAGACTCCTCACCTAAAAGCAGGAAACAGAAAACATACTTTCCATGATTGGGATGAACATGAATGATATGAATGAGATCTATAAAGCACTTAGCAAGGTTCCTGACACAAGGTTAACTTTTTTCGATAATGTTATTTTATCACCAAAGGACAAATGAGTGAGAGAAAAAGGGAAGACCATCCTAGAATACAGACTACCACATATCAGGGCATGAGGGATGATTATATTCATGCGATCCCTGAACTTTCATAGCTGCAAGACATAAGATCTGAGCAGGCACAGTATGAGAGGGAGACTGTTTGGGTATTTACAAAATAGCAGACTTATCACACTTGCTCTTTGAAACCCTATTTTTGCAGTCCTGACATTGACCTCCAAACTAAGATATCTTTTCCTCTCTTCCTCATTGGACCATGTCATTCAAAGACTAAGCTCTCTTCTACCAGAGAACTTTCATTAGACTACAAATGGATCATCTGATTGCTATCTTAGTATTTGGAAATCATTATTAGGTTCCAGAAAATGATTTTCTGTTACAAAGCTGGAGGTACTTATTTAGTTTTGTGCCAAGATATCTATTTTTTTCACTCTGCAGAAATTTTCAATTTTTGGCTCACAGCAATATTGAGAGAGAGAGAGAGAGGGGGAGAGAGAGAGAGGGAGAGACTTATATAGAATATTGGAGAAAGCTCCATCAATGTGCAGTCATAAAAAGATAAAATCAAACATAACATATTCTGTTGATCATGGGAAACACTGGCAAGGTTGATAGGAGATTAACCATAGGCTCTTTGAAAGGGTCTACTGATGTTTAACACACAGAAAGAGATATATTGTCACCAGGTACAAATTCTATGATGTAGTGGATGTATGGGACAATGACAAGGGAGAATAGACTCTCCCCTCATATTTAAAGTGGACAGAGTTTCTGGACAGGAGGCAGACTGGAGTCTTCTATCTGGATCCCTTCTCCTCATTCCCTGTTTTAACCAGGGGTAAGTATGTGATTATTGAAGAGAACACACAGGTGATTTATGCCCAGGGGGCATAACCCCTACTTTTGCACATTCCAGGTGCTTCCTTAATGGTTTAAAGGCAACATGCAGTTGGGACCAGAAAAGGTTAATGTGTTGAGTGCACAAGCAGACAAAAACAAATTTTGGCATTATAACAAAACTCCTGAGGTCTATTCCAGCACCTGGGGAAAGATTTGGGTTAATCTTCTTCAATTTTATTTTATTCTGGGTTCCTTTTTTGTTTTTAGATGAGTTCCATTCCTCTTTGGTAGAGAAAGCCTCACTGTATCAAATGCCCTCTCTGGGCTTTAGAACTTCATTAATTAGCATCTTTTAAATGGTTGGGTAATATTCTCTTCTCTCTTTCCAAGCCATTTCCCCAAGCCCTAATTTTAATAAAGCTGATGTTCATGAACATTTGAATTTTAAAACCCTTGGTTATAAGAAAGACAGAGCATGCATTTTAAAAGAGAGCCAGTCAGGGATGACTCAAATGGAGAACAGGAATTCTGATTTTATGAATCTGCTTTTAAGATCCAATATTATCTTAAGGCATTTCCTTCTTTTCCCCTCTTGCACATACAATGGAGAACAACCTAAAATATTTGTAGGCTTGAATAGAGGGTGGGGGGTCTCTGAGGAAGAATTTGAAAAATTACTCAGGCATGTTTCNGTATGGGCGACCATTACACTTAAAATGAAACAATATTTTTTAAGTAGATAAGCACTGTATTTCAGGAGGCAAAAGTGAATTGTTGAAGAGATTTTTGAAAAGGAAAGACACTGCTAATCACACTTTAAGATTCCAGTTGTTCATAGAATTTATGTAATCTAGCCAAGAAGGTGTTTGTTAGTATAGACTGTTAGAGGCAAGATGGTTGGAAAACATGGTTACCCATTTGCCTTCATGCAGGATTGCATCTTTTCCCCAGCAACTAGAATAACATCATAACCACTTACAGTGCTGCAAAGCCTGCAGGCCCCCTGGGCAGCTTCAGGTAGTAGTGATGCTATCTGCTGTTGCTAGGGCAACACAAAACCTTGACCTTCTGAGATCTGCCAGGCAGAGTGGAGAAATACAGATTTTGAGTCCTTGTTAGAGGTCTGCTGTTGATTAAAGGGGTAGAATTCTGATTCTAGCTACTACAGAGTTATTAAATCCATACATACATGCAAATAAATATATAGTAGAAATATAATACATGCTTGTTTACCAGATGCCATCTTTCTGTAGGTAGAAAGTATTCCTACATTTATAAAGGTGATGAATTTTTTTTTCTAATCTCCTCTATGATATCTATCAGTTAGTAGTTGGTTGGGGCTTATTTCTCAGGATTCATTTCATTTTGGTTCAAGAAGAGATAACTTGGCAGTCATAATTTAAAACATTGTATGTACAGGAAAAATTCAAGGTCTGAAATGTGACAGGATCTCCCCAAGGCCATAGAATTGGGGAAAGAGAAATGAGGCTACCTATGTCTTTCTTGTCTGCATCTCACCTCATTTCCACCTATATTGGCCTCTCTCTTAGGCATGAATGAGTTTTATAATATGGAACCCTTTTAGTTGTCTTATCTGCCAAACAATTCCTGTGCATTGGAGACACCATCTTTTCTGGAATCTGCCTAGGTTATTTTAGCCTTATTTATTATTTCTTCTATCTTGTGTGTAAAAGAAGGCAAAAGGCCTGCGGGTGTATATGCATTAGCTTGTGGTGACCTTAAATGACTCTATGCAGGAGTTGGAGGCAGTAGAACAAATTCATTCCCCCAAAGTTCATGGTGTCCTTCTATCACTATGGGAAGTCCCCAGTTGACTTCAAGAACAGTCTCCATGTCTTTTAATACCCTGCCTATTAGAGAAACAGTCAGGAGAGAGTTATTTAACCATGTCAGTGTTCATCAGAGAAGTCAATTTGCTGAAGGTTATTTGTAAGAAGTGATTTAGGGATTGGAAATCTGCCTTTAATGGAGGCCCAGTTTCCTATCCTTCAGCAATATGTTAGGGGCAATATTTCCAGCTATGCACATATGCAAAGATACTCAACGAAATTTTTGTACTTTTATTGAGAATTGTATTTCTACTCCTCACAAGTGTAGACTCTGCTATTGCTAAATTATTACTTCTTTCACAAGGGTTATTTTTATTATTGTAATAATGCTTTAATTTGCAATACTGAAGGAGAGTACTGGAAAGCTCACTGTTCAGAGCAAACAAACATTAATCATATTTACTTGCAATCACTCTGTCTTAGTGCTGGTCAACAATGTGTGTGCGGTGCCTAGGAGAAAGGGGTCTGATGTGTCTCTCAATGCAAATGAAAAGGCTCTCTTGCCCTTAGCCCATGCACAATGGAGAGAATTAGACCATTACTGGGCATCAAAGCAGGATAAACTACATTTCAAGTGTGCTTAGCTTGTGTGAAATACTCTTTCCATGATTCCATTCCTTACAAAAGAGACTGAATCTTTTCTTCTTCCCTTCTGGTAATTGCATTTTGGGGCACAATTGCTAGTTATTTCTAGATATCCCACAGGTGGGGATATTGGATTCCATTGAGGATTTGATATATCAGCTCAGCTCTAGGCTTCTTTGTGGTGTTAAATGCCATTTTGCTGACTAATCAGCATGTTTTCTGAATGAATGTAGTCTGCCATCTGCAATTTGTTTACTTAACTTCATGAAATCCATTCCTTCAAAGGTGAAGAGTGGGGCTTTTAAGCAGAGGTTTGAAATGAGTTATCAGGCTCTTGCTTGTTACTTACAGAGGCAGGGACCATTAAAAGGCAAAGAACTTGAAGAAAAAGAGATCTTAGTCACTTTGGATCACTGATGATCATCTCTGAATTGATGTAATTTACTTAAATTGCTAAATGGAACTTAGAGTTCCAGGTTTTGCATTTACCTTATAAGTACTTTTATGTTTCTGGCACTTAGACTCTCTCTAAAGCCACTGTTTGACTTTCAAAGGTGAATTCAGTGCAGCCTGATGGATGAAAATCCAAATTTCCCAAACAGATCAATTAGTGGGCCAGTATTACAACTACAGAAAAAATTCATAACATGGCTCTTTAAGTAAAATAATTCTTCCCTGGCGAGTTTGAAATAGAATTTGATTCCTCCTTCCATTGTGTAAGTAAAGAAACTGAGATTAGAACTGTCTCCCAATATAAAAATTTGATTCACACACAACCTTTTAGGCATGCATGCATTATGGAAAAGATGACATGCTTTTCACTGCAGAGAATGATGTCAATGACACAAATTCTCAGTGGGAAAACTGTCACAGATTTGAGATTCTGTTATAAAATCCATGAGTTCCCCAAAGTTACTGCTGTAAGTGAAACAGACCACTTATGTAAAACTGAAGACTCACTCTCCAATTTCCTCTTGCATCACCACACTAAGAGAAGCCAAACTGCCATCTTCTGGAAATATCTTAATGCACATCCACAAACCACATATACATGGTTCAGCTAAAAGAGCTGAGAGAATCAAGGGACTTGGCAATTATACATAGATTATGTACAGATAATTGTATTCCTGTGTGTTCTTCCTGCCACACACACACAAAAAAAAACCCAACATCCAAACAGGTCCTGTTTGTAATTGACTCCATTTTCTTGGATTTAGTATAATAATAGTCTAGGAGTACACCCCACTCCAATCAATTCATTTACATCTCCCCTTTATCAAATTTGATTCAAACGGCATAGAAAAACCCCAGCCATAGTGGCTACTGGAACTGAAAGGTCATGGGGACTTGCAACTTGTAACTATTGTCAATTATATATACCATAATAACAAAGTAAAGCCAATGTACAGGAGTTTGGAAAGGATGCTCAAAGATGTGACATCTAGAATCCATGGGATGGGGCTGGGAGAGTTCCTGCTTGTAAGTTTTCAGTACTTATATGATCTCAACTCTACTTCAATGTAATGATTTCAATATAGGTAGCTTCATGATAAACTTTCTGCTGTGATAGTCATAAAAGAGTTTGCTGTCTTGTGCAATTTAAGGAACACTGAGAATCCTTTATGTAGAACCTTGTTTATACTGACCCTCTCAGGAAGGAAGTTTAGTTTTGTCATTAGCATGCAGGTACTACTAATAAAATAATAATATAATCAATGTTTTTCAGCTGGAGCCTCCTAAGCCTTAGAAATTAATCTACTTGAGGAAACTCTCAGACAATGACTTCAGGATCACTTTATTTTCACAAATATGTAGGACTTGCAGTTCCTTTAAGACCAGTTTTTAATATAATTTATTTTTAATTTTATGTGTGTGTGTGTGTGTGTGTGTGTGTATGTATTGTGTGTCTGCACATGTGTGTCTGTGCTCCTGTGTGCAGGTGCCCACAGAAGGCAGACGATTTGGATTTTCCCTGGAGCTGGTATTACAAGCAGTGGTGAGCCATCGAACATGGGTCTTGGGAACCAAGCTCATTATCTGCAAGAGGACATTCCAGGACTAATGTCTTCCCATCTCTTTCCCTGGTCTGGATATGAAACTGAAGTCTTTACACTTTCCAAAGATAATTCACCTACAGGAAAGTCCTTCTAATGCAGGTTTATTCAGCAATTAGGTTAAGGGAAGGGTTTTCACCATGCACCACTTAAGAAGCCTGACAGACAAAAGCCTCTAAATCCTTAAGAACATCTCGGATATCCTTGATCCCCAAACTGCCTTCCAGACACTCTGCCGCCATGATTTTATTTTTAAAAGGAAATTTTCCTGGTAGGTCTATTCCAGAGCAAGCCTCAATCCAGAGAGTAGTGAGAAAACACTAACTGGAGACTCAGTGAAGGAAAAAAAAATAAAGAAAACTCAGGTGGGTGTGGTGGTAAGGGAGGAGAGGGTGGATATGAGAGTTGGGAGGAGGAGAGGAAATTTGATCAAAATACATTGAATGACATCTCAGAGATTTAGTAAAACTATTATTAATTTTTCTTCTTTCCCTTCTATACTTCTCCCTGTCATCTCTCATATTTAACTTCTTTGCCCTCATCAATTCTTTCCCTCTTGAAAGGAATCTTTCCCCATCCTCCAGGCAGTTCAGATTTATCTGCTCTGAAAACTTGGCAACAGCTGGAGCCTAGGTTGCACTTCCTCAATGCAGACTTAATGGACACTTTCTCAAAGCCAGTGCATTCCATAAACAGAAGCCTGGCACGAGTGGTTAAGGTGACAGTGGTGGGGAAACCTTAGTACTGGTACTCATGTCACCACTTTCATGTATCTGTTCATGTTGCTTGGAGTCTATGGTATTCGTTGTTTTGCAATCAGTCCTTCAGAGTGCTGAGATTATGAGTGTGACTCGTGCTCACCAGATATCAGGGAGGACCTGGTCTCCCCTAGTCTATCTCATCCAAAGTGTAAAGAGTGAGTTGCTTCACACAGGGGAGATTTATGTAAGAATATATTTGGAGAGAAAGGTCACACTGTAAAAAATAGCTCATTACTCCTGGGGTAGGAAAAAAGTAGAAGAAGACACCAAAGAATTTTAAAGTGAGGCAGCAACAATATTTAACCCACTCTACTGGGATTGAGAGGAAAGCCCTTAAGGTTGTGGCCTCTACTTACAAGTTTAAGATAACAATCCAGTAGGATAGTTAGGTCTGAAACATGGTGACATCTCTCAAGAGACCTGT
>LZPO01109068.1:0-29047 GCA_001675575.1 Neotoma lepida
ACTAACGGATTTGTGGGAATGACCACTAGGCAGAACACGTGAAAGTTAAGCTGTTTGTTCCAATGCAGTCCCTTTAACATGTTTGGGACTTGACCAGCTTGTCCTTTTATCTATTAAGTCCATATTTCTCCTAATAAGTTGTAAGGGATGGGGTTGTAGCTCAGTTGGTAGTGCCTGACTAGCACGCAGGAACCCGGGTTTGGTTTCCAGCACTGTATGTACTGGACAGGAGGGTGGACGTCTGTAATCCCAGCCTCCCCTCGGGAGACAGCACTAGGGGAGCACAAGCTCAAGGACATCACTGGGCTACATAATGAGTGTGAGACCATTATTNACATAATGGTACATACGGTCATTTCTCTAGGAAAATAGGAAGAAGGGGAGAGGATAAATATTTTTTAATCAATCTTCAAGTACTTTAAAAACAAAAACTAAGGTAAATTGACTAAACCAAATCATTTTTTGGCCTTCCAGAAATGAATTAGTTATTTGGAGCCCCCTCATAAATAAATTATTTTACTTTTGTTTATGTGTGTGTTTGTGTGTGTGTGTGTGTGTGTGTGTGCAAGGGCAGGTATAAGCAGTTGTGAGCAACCTGATGTGAGTGATGAGAATCAAACTCTGGTTCTCTATGAGAACAATAAGTGCTTCTAACTTCTGAACCATCTCTCCAGCCCCTTACATACATAATCCTCTTTTTTAAATGCAGAGATTGGCTGGTGAGATGGCTCAGTGGTTAAAAGAGCTTACTTGCAGAGGACCTGGGTTCAGTGCCCAGCACTAATATGGTGGCTAACAACCACTCATAACTCCAGTTCCAGAGGATTCAATGTCCAATTCTAGTCTCTGCAGGCAATACACATGTGTTGTACATACACACATGCAGGCGACAAACACACACACACATGAAATAAATCTAAAACACAAAGAGAAATCTTCTAGTTACAGAACAGAACACATAATTAGATTGCTTCTATTTTACTTGATTAAAACTACGAACAACACCTAAAAATGTTAGTTTAAAGTGTTATCATTTTAGATTAAAAACAGATTTATTTACAAAGTTTGGAGCATGTTCAGTTAATGATCCTATATGACAGTATAAAAGTAACTTTTTTATTTTAGTAAGTATTATGTAACAGTTGAAATGTGCTAACTGCATTACCCAGTTATCCTCAAATAACGGTCCTGACCTGACACTTTTCACCTAATGTACAATATCCTAATATACATAAAATGCCTGTGCAGGGTGTTTGTGCTTCTCAGCACTTGGCACGATACAAATACCAAGTCTCACACCAATGGGAACTAGGGCACTACAGGACTTCTACTAATGAGTGGTAAGATTTTAGTATCTTAGTAGGAAATCTGGGTGCCAAACTAACTTTGTAAAGCTCTTTAGATCATTATTCCTGTAAGTTTCTTTTAATCGGTGCTTATAATCTGTTTTATCAGTATGGTCCTGAATTGGTTTTATGCCCAACTGTTGCTCTGTTATCTAAAATTCTTGCTCTTTCAGCATCTTTACTAGTTTAATTTGTTGTAAGGATCTGATAAGCCTTACCTGTAAATCACTTCCATATAAAATACTTTTAATCTACGTTTTTCCAGTATCTGCGAGGGCTTACTTAACATGAATCAGCTATATACTTGCTGTTAAAAGATTTGTAATTTTCCTCAGCTCTGCTGTATACTTTGGCTTTTTATTTTGATTATTGAGTTTTTTCTACGCACAGGTAAATGAAATTCGGTAAATAGAGGAGATGTGAGATAATCCTTTTACCTAACTGGGATGTTACAGATGGTTTATAGACTACTAGTTTTCAAGTGCAAAGGCAGACTATTCAACTTTAAGAGAAATTCAGTATATTCAACACAAAGAAAACACTGGGAACCCAGAGAGAGTAACAGGGTTATAGTAGAAAGTGGTTCTCCAAGTACCATTTCCATATGAGCAGACTTATAAACTAGATCCCCCATCCTTTTCTAAAAGTTCTGAAACAGCAGATCTCGTGGGCTTAAGGCATGCCAGCAGCATTTCATAGGATTCTGATACACGTGAAAGTTTGACACCCACTATGTGATATTAACAGTAAAAAGCTACAGTCTGACTGGGCTTTTTGGCTCACACCTGTAATCACATCATTTCGGAGTTTGAGGCAGGAAGATTACCATGAGTTCAAGGCTAGTCTGGGATATAAATTGAGTTTCAGCCTAGCCTGGATTACAGAGAAAGACCCTCTATAAGGAAAAAACAAACAAACAACAAAAAACCAAGCAAACAAAAAACCCAAGCACCCTACCTCCACTTCAACACACAAATGTATATAAAAAAAAGTTAGAATTCTGGGCTGAGTAGTAGCTCAGGTGGTAGAATATTTGCCTAGTATGTATAAGGATTTGAGTTTAATTCCTGGCATTGTGCAAAACCAGCAATGGCAAAAAATTAAACACAGTTTTTATCGTGAAAGTTGCAATGAAATAAAACTAGTTCATTCTATTTAATTAAAATTAAATAACCCTTTAAACAAATACACTTTAGTCCTCCCCTTCACTGCTGTAAAGTGTTAACTCTGAGTTCTTGGTACTGCTGATCTCTGAAACATACAATGAAATAGTGACATTTAAAGGTAACATGTCCATTGTTAAAAGTATTTGAAGCCTTATGTAGCTTTCACATAATTTAGGGTTGCAAACACATTCCATACACGCTCAGCTGGCAATCAATTAAGTAAAAATAACTCAAAGGAACGTTTAAGTGAAACCCAAATGCTAACAGAAATTCAGCTTAAAAATAACTGTAATGGAAGAAACAGTCCAAGAGAGGAAATTCTTATTTTTTTTAATTGTTTGTAAACTTTAAGCCCATCAAAGGCAATCATGTTTGTTTGTTTGCTTATTGTGCTATATGTATGTGTGTGTGCATGTGTGTCCAACTCNCCCTCTATCCCTCCCACTATTTCCCCTCCAACTGCACGTGCTTGTGCTTTTTTTTTTNAAATTTAACACCCACTGCATTCATGTAGTGCTGCCTATAAGTATGTGGAACACGGACAGCCTCAAAGGGCCTGAACCTACTTTATATTTTTAGGTAGGGTCTCTTACTGAACCTGGAGTTCCCTAATTGGGCCAGACTGGCTGACCAGGAGCTCCTTCCAGGGACCATCCTGTCTCACCTACTCTGCCAGCTCAGGGGTTACAGACACATCGGCCCAAACTTTAGGTGGGTGATAGGTTATCTAAACTTGGTCCTGTTTGTGCAGTAAGCATTTTACCTACTGAACCATCTCTCCGGCCCTAGCAATCATGTTAGCAATCAATAAGGGCACACAGTGAGTAAGACAACTAGGTACTAGGAAGTAACAATGCATGGATACAATTTTCCCTATGTTAGTAGGTGGATTTTAGTGACTGCCAAAGTAAAATCTTAATAGTCTGAGAAGCTCTTGGGATGTCTTTTCTCAGGTGTTTCATAAGTATACAGAGCCAATAAATACAAGAATCGAAGTAGAAATACTTTCTTCAAGTATTCAATCATGTGACAGACTCTACTGAATCCTGAACCAATCTTAGGTCTTCAAGGATCCATCTATCTTACTTTCAGTTTCTAAAGGACAAAAATTTTTCATAAATCTCATGGGTTTTTTTTAACTGCATATCTAAAATAACAAACCTAGTCTTTCCATTTGTAAATCTACCATCATGTCACTGCTGCTACATTTGGAATAAAACCCAAACTCAATTATACAGCTCACAAGTCTGCACTATCGAGCATTTATTTACCTGTCCCGTGCTGAGTTTAGGTGCATGTCAGATCGTCCCCTTCTCAGTTTTCCTGTTTCTTTTCTTCTGTCACACATGGCTCCCCTCCCATACCCTTCTCTCAAGTCTTAGCATTAACTTCACCTTCACTTTTCAACTCTGTGTTTCTTTGATCTCATTCATTTCCTTCTTAACTCTGTTCACAATTTATTTATTATTTACTTGTTTATTGTGCCTCCTCCCTTTTTACGGAGTCCGATTTCCTCCCTCCTGCACACCTAGTTCAACTCAATGTCTGGTGCAGCCCATATGCTTACCCTTCCTCCCTTAACTAAGCATGTAGTACTTTCAGGGCAGCTCAGCCTTGAAGAGTCAGTAGTGACTCCCCTAATCCCTCAGGCTTTCTGCCTTTCTCTCTCTGCTATACCACTGCCTCTAAAGTTTGTAGTGTGTGTGTGTGGGGGGGGCAGGGCTGAATCACATGTTCTGGGCAAACACTGTGTCAAGGAATTATACCTCCTACCCAACCTTCAGCCTTTAGTGAATATGCATGAAACATTAATAGCAGGAGGAGGTTTTCAGTGACCTTTGAAGTGTAGGACTTTTTCCGTTTTGAGCCTCCTTTTTCATTCTTCCTTTTGCCTTTTCCATCTTCTACTCTGTCTCCTTCTTCCTCACTGCTTGCATCTGCAGTATTTCCACCTTCTCCCTCAGTTTCTGAAGAGCTCTGTTGCTGAATTGTCTAAGGAAAAAAAATCAGCCAATTACATTTTGAAAAAGAACAAGAACACAAACTGTGGAAACAATCACTCTGTTTAAATTTCAAAGACTTTGGTCTACTTTTAACATTTTCAAAATAAAGGACTATGACAGCCAGGCAAAGTGGCACACATCTCTAATTCCAGCTACTTGGGAGGCTGAGGTAGGAGGGTTGCTTGTAGCCAAGAATTTGAAGCTAGCCTCAGTAGTATGTGTAATCCTGATTCAATTAATGAACCAAATGGCTGTCAAAGTCAATTTTTTAACGGCCACTTAANTCACTCGTCTGGGCAAGAGTTGGTACTTAATCAAAAACTGCTGCTACAGTCAAAGAAGAACTCTGACTTCAAATGAATGGAAGGTAAGTACTAACATGGAGGACATTTTACAAAGCTGCGTAAGAGTTAAAAGCAAGGAATAAAAGTACAACAAGAGACTGTGATGCAAACTATTACCTGGTACCCAGTAAATTTCACTCCTGGGTTATTTTCAATTTCCCATAATCCTTCATTAAATCCTTTCCGTTTGTTTGACTTTCCAAACTTGTCTTTGTATTCCTTATATGGGAAAAGGTCTTTAGGACCTAGAAATGCACTGCAGAGATAGATCAGAAATAGAACTGACATGCTGACTTTCACATACAAGGTATTTTAAATATCAGGATCAAATATGATGTCAGAGCACATTACAATAAACATATTTAAAGTATATATAAACCCTGTGGGTTAAGCACATACCACAAGATGCTTTAGAAACATATTTCAAAGCAATAAAAATGGATGTCTGAGTATGTAAAGCCAGCAACTCTGGGCTGCCCAATTTGACTTTACATTAATATTACCAATATGCATTGTTTAAAACTGATTTCTAGTTCACAGGTAGAACTAGAGCTATTTACTTTGACTGCTTCAATCATCACTTCACACTAGTATTTATGTTAATCTTACTGTAGGTAAGGGTTTGTGAGATTTATAATAGGAACTTAAATACTGAAATAAAAATGATTTAATTCTGTATAGTACTTTAAAATATTTAGCCAATATTATTTCTGTAAATTGAGTAAAAGAGGGGAAGACCAACCCAGAAGTAGCAAAGTAAATAGAATTATGTCTAATTTAAATCTTTCTTAAGTAAATTAATTGTAAGCATTAAAAAGTAGTTAAATTCTGTAGCTAAAAGACTGGGGCACTCTAAACAGAATCTTCAGCATCATTATGTGTGATCTTAATCTAGTGTGTGAACTACTGAGGCTCACTTTGGCTGGGATCCTCGAGACATTTCAAATTAAAGTTTATGCACCTATTAATTTAAGAAACACCCGTTAAACACCTATAATGTGCCAGCCATTGTGGCGATGGTATTGGGAATTTCACAGAGAATAAGGCCCAGCCATTGCGGCCTTCAGGAAGCACAAGTGCTGATAAGTAGTGCTCATAGCAGAACAATTAAAATGGTAAACAAAACACATATTTCTTGTATTCAAAGAAGGATGGTGTCTTAGTTTCTTTTCCTGTTGCTGTGATAAAACATCCTGACAAAGCAACTTAAGGAAGGAAGGGTTTATTTGGTTTACAATAGAGGTTATCATCCATCACTGTAGGGAGTCAAGGCATCCGAAGCAGCTAGTCAAGAGCAGAGAGCAATGAATTAATGCATATGCATACTGATGCTCAACTTACTCCACTCATACAGTCCATCTTAGGGAATGATGCTCTCACAGTAGGTGGGTCTTTCTATCTCAAACAACTAATTAAGAAAACCCCTCACAGACAACTTAGTCCAGATAATCTCTCATTCAAATTCTTTCCCTGGTGAGTCTAGATTGGATCAAGCTGACAATTAAACTAGCCGTCCCGGATGGACAGACTAGGGATGACTTCTACAATTTTAGCTATAAAAATAGCTAATAGTTCTCCAGAAAGGGAACATCTAAGTAAAGGAGGTGAAGGAACCATCTGTGCCGTTACCTGGGAAAGAATTAGGTGTCTGAGAAACACAAAAGAGGCCAGGGCAGCCGGACTGAAATGAGTAACAGTAACCCGTGTGGGTAAGGTTAGAGAGGTAACAGGTTAGCGACAGATTACTTAGGGCCTCGGAGCGTACTGCAAAGGTATTAAGTAATATGGGAAGCCACGGAAGGTTCTGAAATGTGTTAACAGTATCATTTGGCTGTTATGTTGGAAAACAAGTGAAGGTTAGGTACTAGGATGTAAGCAAGAAGTAATAGAAGGTTATCGAAATAAAGTAATGATAGCAACTTGAGCCAGGGAGTAGTTGATGAAGAAATATCAAATCCAGAATTCATTCTTAGGAAAGAAACTTTGATGTAGAAACTGGATTTGAGTCTATCTGTAAGGTTTCAGAATGAGACATAAGAAAGCTGGAGTTGTTATTTACTGAAATGTTATGATTTTTCTTTTGAAGGAAAAGATTTGGGGTGGAGCTCATTGTTAGGTGTAAAACCTGAAGTCCCAGTTAAGACATTCAAAAGAAGTTATCAAGTAGAGAGTTAAAAGATCATTCTGGAGATTAAAGAAAACTGTGAAATAGAGATAGGAATTTAGAAATCAGCAAAAGATGATACTGAAACTTTTCAGTCAACATGTTAACAGTAATTCATAAATTCCATTTTCTGACTGGGTATAGAAATGATCTCTCACACTGTCCAGCTGATTTAAAAATAAACTAACAAATCTATTTATACTAAGTGTGTTGGTACACACCTATAATGCCCATGGGAGGTGGAGCAGGAGTCTGAGCCCATTCTGGGCTATGTGAAACCCTGTCTATAAGAGAGAAGGAAAGACAGTTTTATCCAAGAGTGTAGACCTGGTAGTCAACCATACTCCATGAAGACCACATGTGGTGGTTTTAAAGAACATGGCCTCCAAAGGAAGTGGCACTATTAGGGGGTGTGGCATTGTTGGAGTAAGTATGACCTTGTTGGAGGAAGTGTGTCCCTGTGGAGGCAAGTTTTGAGGTCTCATATATGTTCAAGCCATGCCCAGTGTTTCAGACCACTTCCTGTTGCCTTTAAGTCAAGATGTAGGACACTTGGCTATTTCTCCAGCACTATGTCTGCCTGCATGCCACCATGTCACACCATGATGATAATGGACTAAACCTTTGAAAATGTAAGCCACTCCAATTAAATGTCTTCCTTTATAAGAGTTGCCATGGTCATGGTGTCTCTTCACAGCAATAGAAACCCTAACTAAGACATCACACATCCAAGACTATTTGGGCAGCATACATTGGTCTTGGTGGTTTAAAAAGAAAAGACACAAAGTTGAGTGAGTAGGGAAGGAGGTGTGGGGACAGTTGGGGGAGGAGAAATGAATATGCTCAAAACACAAACCAAGAATAAAAATTTGAGGGGTGGGTAGGTTGAAGTCTTATTTGATGAACAAAATAAGCATGAGAAAAAATGGACACTGTATATGGCTAGTTTACTTTCAAGGAAACTTGACAGGAATGATTACTCTGGCTTTTGACTTTCCGNAATCATTGATCTATGCGCAGGAAATAACTGTAGGTTAAGCTGCCTGAAGTTTGTATGTGCCAGCTGGCAGATCTTTAAGGGCCTTTCTACTTCCAGTGACTTACAGAATGCCTTAAAAAACAAATACTTACCATGGGAATAAAAGTAAACACATAATTTTAGTAAATGGTGCATACAGTAGAAGTGTGATTGTTTTTTTAAATTAACTTCTGCCTTGTCCCAAAAATGCAACCAGATAATTTGGAACAGGTTATTCTAAGGAAAAATCAGAACAATGGTATGCACATAAAATAAGGTCAGGAGTGAGATAAATAAAATATGTATCACAAAGCATTATGTATTAACAGGTAACACATTTACTTCTAAGCTTTCTAGCAACCTAAGAAAAGGCATAACACACACTTTTTATTTGATGAAAATAGGGCTTGGGTTTAGCTTCTTGCCTCCTTGAGAACTTGCAGCTAGTCCAGCAACACACACACACACACACACACACACACACACACACACACACACACACACACCAACAACAACAACAAAACTAAGCCAAAACAAACTAAACTCAAAACAATACCAAAAAGCCCTTACAAAATATTTATTTCCTGAAATATACACACTATTTCTCACATAAGAAAATAAATCTCTGTCTTCAGGACTTTATCCTGGTGCTTTCAAGACCAGAGTGAAGTGAAGTTAGAATGGGAGAAATAACAAACTAAGATTCATGCCAAACTACTAACATTTAAATAAAATAAATGATACAGTCAAAGTGTGGCAAGACTACCAATTGTCCCCCAAAGTCATTCTCTTCTTTTTTTCATTAACAGATTACTTCTCCCATATTTTAGAACTGCTCAGCTGGAGACAATTTCCCAGCTTCCCCATAGCTGTGTGTGGCCCCATGACTCAGTTTCTTGACAATGGAATGAACGCAAGCAGAAGTGATCTATGGGCCTTTCTTGCCATTTCCTTACAATGCAGCCTTGGTTTTCACTCTTCTTCTCTCCTTCCCTCCCCTAGAAGATGCACATGTACAACTAAAGCGTGTTAATATTTAAAAATAAGCAAACAAGCTGGGTGTGAAGGCAAATGACTTTACCCTCAGCACTCAGGAGGCAGAAGCAGGGGGATCTCTGTGAGTTCAAGGCCAGCCTGGGCTACAGAGCGAGGCTCTCAGAAACAAAAGCTCACAAGAGTAACACCAAGGAATGGTGGGGTCTGTGAGAGGGTGCTGAGTTCTTAGAGCAATCTCTCTCTNCACCTGACCTGTGCCCACTTCTGTATTACTGCAAAGGAAGAAAATAAATGTCTATATTACTTGAATATATTATATTAACAAACGTAATTAGAAAACCTTAAAAAGGCAGTACATTTGTTTTAGGTCTAAGGTTGAAGGAGCTTGAGAGAACATAACTTTGTCCTATAAAAATGAGTGGAAGAAGCTTCTTTAAAGGTGACATCTACAGAGTTCCAAAAGGGGTTACTGGGAGTGCTAAGTCAACCACTCTAAGACTTTACAAGTGTCCTGAAAGGAGACTTTGGGTTGATAACCAATACTTAAAATAGAAACAGAAACGGCATTCAAAGCAAAGATGTGTTTTCAGTAATCAAGACTTCTATGAATAAAAACTTATTTTATGGTTTGAATTTGAAATGCCCCCTCTCCCCTGCTCTTATGTTCCAACACTTAGTTCCCAGATGGTGATGCTAATTTTGGAAGTCGTGGAGTCTTATGAGGTGAGGCCTGAATGATAAGTTGTCAGAAACATACCTTTTAAGCTATATCCATGTCTGCCCCTGGTTTGCCTTTTCTACATGTCCTAGTCCACCCTGTAAAAACCTATAACCAAATATTCCTGCTGACAGACTCCACATGCTTTCCTGCTGTAATGAACTGAAATCCCCTGAAGCCACGAGGCAAAATAAACATATCTTCCTAAAGTTGCTTCTGTTGTGTTTTTGTTACAATATGCAAAAATAACTAATATACCTTACAGTCATAAAAATGTGTTAAGTTTGGTTACTTTAGAAGCGGATATAATGACTAACAACATATAAAATAGTACAGATCATGGATAAGTATGTAATCTAGTGGAGTCAAATTAGAGCTGTTGAAACTTTAAGCTATTTTGTTAACTTACGTTTCATGGGTACCAAAAAAGAAGATAGGATACTTGTTGGCTGGAGGCTTCACAGCTCCCTCTGGGAGTTCGTCAATCTAGTAAAGATAAATTNAGTTATGAAATAATGCTGTAAACACAATATAAACATTGTATTGATAATTTATTGCCAACTTCAAAATAATATTAGTATAATAAAAATCCTAAGTTTTTTTCTTAAACCTAGCAAAATTATTCTAAACATCCTATTTGACCCTACTTAAAACTGTAAATTTGTTATATCATTATAATAATTTATTGAGGCCAAACTATTAATTTCTTTTGACTCAACTCCTGGAAATCTGTTCTAGTAAAATAAGCAACAGAGAAACAAAAGCTATACTTTTAAAAGCAATGACAAACACATATCCCTAGGATCCATTTCAACATAGAGTTATGAGAACTAATAACTCATTATTATGTAATCATTGGTCTGGACCATGCTGAGTTTCTCTCTCCATCCACGGAAGCCTTAAAGATACACACTTATTATTTCATTTCTATGTTCCCAATTCTATAGCTTTCTGTTGCATATATCATTCCTATGTATGTATCTGAACTATTTCTGGGGCTTTTAAAAATAAAGGTAAGTCAGCTCATCCCAAGATCTACCAGTTCTTATGTACCGCTGAGGCTGAAAACTTCAGATAGAATAAGGCTCTATCTTGTTTGCATGTATGTGTGTGCCTGCATGTGGAGGGCTGAGGCAGACATCAGGTGCCTTTATTGCTTTTCACCTTTATTTTTTGATTCCACTAGGCTGGACAGCCAATGAGCTTCCGGGATCTGCCTGTTTCTACTCCACTAGGATCTGAACTCAGGCTCTCATGTTTCCCTGCCCCTGTAGGAGCTATATCATATTTAAATTTTTATCCTTAATACCACTGTTGGAATATGGTCTGAGAGTATCCCTCNATAGTTCATCAGTTTGAATATGGTCTGAGAGTATCCCTCAATAGTTCATCAGCTGGAAGCTTGGCTCCCCAGTGCAGGGATGAGAAGTAGTAGTACNGCTACTGGAAGCTATTGGGAGGTTGTCCTGGGAAGAGATTACATAAGGTAGTTCTCATAGGATCCCTGAGTTAGTTCTTATAAAGGCTAGAGCCCGACTCCTAATTTACTCTGCCATTTCCTATCTTTCTATGAAGTAGTTCCCTCTTGACACATTTCTACCATTATGCTACCATTCATCAGGATGTGATGATGGGAAGGGGTCCTCACCAGAACTAGTGACATGCTGTTTGGACTTTCAGCACTCACCCACAAACTGACTAATTAATTCACTTATCTAGGTATGACAAATAGTGGTTATCAATCTTTGTTGTCATATGGTAAAAAGCCTAACATATCATAATGGAAAAAAAACTTAAAACTTTGTTAAGAAAAAAACAAAAACAAATACTTTATGTTGTTCATCATTGATTACAATTATATGTATGTATTTTTATAGACAGAGACTAGGAAGGAATAGGAAACTATAAACATCTAAGTGTGAGGTCAATGATATTAAAGGAGAAAAATTCTCTCTGTTCAATTTCCTTTTTGTTGTCATAATTTGCAAAAGTAAACCTTTATGTCAGAGGACTATAATTACCATTATATAAATAGAAAATTTCTCGTATTTCTTTATTGCTGCTGTTTTAATCGAACCCCTAATGATGGAAGCTAGGTGGTGGTGGCACACATCTTTAATCCCAGCACTCTGGAGACAGAGGCTGGTGGATCTCTGTGAGTTTCAGGTCAGCCTGGTTTACAGACCTGGTTCCAGGGCAGCCAATGCTACACAAAGAAACCCTATCTTGAAAAACAAAAACAAAAAGATCAAAACAAGTCATTGCAGTGTGAAGAATTTTGCCTCGTTTATTTCTGAAAATTAAAAAATATATATATGACCACATTTTCTAATTGTAACATGTTCCAAAATTAGTCTGCTTGCATGGGCTATGTTTTTAGTTAATGGACAACAGAAAGCACAGGACTATAGTCCCCAGGAATCAGTGTTTAATGATGCCTCAAGTGATTCTGACCCACACTATAAGACTTGTCAGCCTCTTGTGGTTCTTGTAGATGAGCTGTGGTATTTGTATTAACATGAAAGTCTTCTAANTCTTCAGGCTTTTTGTATTCGAAATGTATCAACACAAGCTTGTTTTCCTAATTCTTTAAGGAAGTACTATTAAATGTGTAGCCTTTTAGAAAAAAAATCTTATAGAAACTGGAAACTCACAAGCAGTTAAAAAATAGGAATCAAATTCCAGGAGACAAAATGAATTATGGAACAAATCAGACTGGTTTGATATAAAACAGGCATTTGTCTGCTGAATAGAATCACTATTGTGTGATATAAGCAGATGTTTTGCTTTTTAAAATAAGATGGGTTTGTTTTCTTGTGAACTTTCAAAATTCCTTACACTACTGTGAAGCTAATATTACTTCTACATTGTTTAAAATTAAGGAAAATTCTGAGGTTTTTTACTTTTTGGGTTTTTTTTTTTGTAGGTCTCACTAGGTAGCCCACACTGGCTTCAAACTCAATATCCATTTCAGGCTTTCTGAGTGCTGAGATTATAGGCATGCTCTACATACTTAGCTCCTCCCAACTATTTTTCTCTGTGTGTAACTGCGTATTTGTGCAGAGGCCAGGAGGCCACGGGGTAGCTTCCTCTATTGTTCTATTTTACTCCTTCGAGATAGGGTCTTTTACTGAACACGGAGCTCAATGGTTTTTTTGTTTTGTTTTGTTTTTTGAGACAGGGTCTCTCTATGTAGCCTTGGCTGTCCTGGAACCAGGCTAGCCTTGAACTCAGATCCTCCTGCCTCTACCTCCAGAGTGTTGAGTGCATACTCAAGGCATGCACCACCACACTCAACCTTAGATTTGTTTTTAAACAAAATCCCAAATCCTCACTTCTGAAGTTGTCATTCTTTATGTGAAACATTATTGTGGTCTTCTGAATAACTCACTACTTTTAGATGTCTAAAAATTCCTATCTTCTCTGATGTTGCTAGTACAGAGTTTAACATATTAACTAGGCTTATAGTAGTGGTTCTCAACCTTCCTATTGCCAAGACCTTTTAATACAGTTCCTCATTTGTTGTGACTCCCAACCATAAAATTATTTTCATTGCTACTTCATTAACTGTAACTTTGCTACTTTTATGAGTTGTAATGTAAATATATCTGATATGTGACCCCTGTGAAAGAGGGTTGCAACCCACAGGTTGAAAACAACTGGCTTAAATGATAAGTTTTGAAAGCTCAACAACATCTGTTATAAGTAGGAGGACGTCTACTGGACTAGCCGACAGCTCTTCCAACTTGTACCTATGGATACGGCCCTCATACAAACAATCTTTTCCAATCAAAGGCATCAGGCAGAGCTCCTACTATCCCCAAGTAGCAACATTCAGTTCCCTGTCAGGCCCTGAAATTATTCTAACAACGAAACATATCCTCCTGTGCTAACCACATGGCACCTGATCCTACTGAAACTATGAACTCTGTTTTATACTGTCTACTGATTCTGAGTAGAACTACCATTGGCCCTGTGTAGTGTATGGTGTCTTTTTTTCACTCCAGGCTTTGAGTAATGCAATTAATAATCTGTTGCCTGTCACATCTGCCTAGTATTTGGGTATTTAGCCATCCTCACAACTATACAGTAGGGAATGAATTAGTGATTAAAACGCACCAACATGAGGGTAATGTAATCATGACATGGCGATTAAGGGATTCCACATGATGGTGAATAATTTGAATAATGTGTGTGCTTATTCATTCTGAGAGTCTAGTTGGTGCTGAGGGTCCTAAGTGGTGAAGGGTCAGAAGTCCTAAGGGGCAGGGCCTAGGGGAAGACACTAAGGCTCCTCCCAGAGCAAGATGTCTTCTCTTAGAAGTGACCATGCTCAACTCTTTTACTTCATTCAAACTTCTGTTCAGCTTCACCACAAAGACTCCTTTACAACCTACTTAAAAACCACTTCCTTCCCTATCATTCTTCCCCTTTCTGCTTTAATATTTTTAACACTTTTCTGACACAGGAAATGTATGTTTGTATACATCTGTCTCTTGACATTGAAATAATATGTGTTAGAGAAAATTTTTGTTTTACTCACTACTGTAATCCCACTGCAAACAGCAATGCCTGAGTGGAAGAAGCTTTAAGTTGAATCCTAACTCTATGTGCTGGTGTCTGAAAAAGGGGTAGAGATAGTAACAAAGTACTGAATAAGGGCTGGGAGATAGCTGAGAGGGTAAAAGCGTTTGCTGCCCAAGCCTGGCAACATGAATTTGAATTCCATTCCAGGAATTCATAATAGAAGGAGGGAAGTGACNCCAGAGAGTTGTTCTCTGATCTCTCTGCATGCTATGCCCATACNCACAGAGGCACAATTTCTTGTTTAATATAGGTTCTTCCTATGTTTCACAGTTGCCTCAAACTTGCAGTTCTCCTATTTCAGCCTCCTGATGAGTTAGGACTGCATGCACATGTCACTGTATACAGCAGACGTCACTACTGTTTATTAAAACTAGTAATCATTTTCCTTTGTGGCTTATGAGTTTGGATCTTGCTTAAGGGCCTTTCCTAGTCCAAGATTTTCTCTACCATTGCTTTCCTTATTTGTTTAGAGACAGGGTCTCACTCTGGCTTTAAAGTTAACAATCTTCTTGCCTTAGCATCCCAAGTGCTTGGATTGATTATAGGTATGAGCTACAACGCTACTTTTGTAGTTTTAATGAATTGTTTTCTTAACCTAGAAATGTGCCTGAAACTGGGTACAGGGAAATGGACAAAACATAGCGACAAGTACTAGTAATGTAACTTACTGTGAATATTTAAGAAATTGGTACCATTCCTTTTATTGTAAAATTTAAAAAACATACCACAGTCTAACAATTCTACTGCTGGCAAACAGTCTATCCTGTAGAAGAGCCTGAAACCATAAAGAAACCAAGGTTCACTGGAGCTCTCCAACCCAAAGAAACCTAAAACCATTAGTATAGNTAGAAATGGTTCAATAAATGTTAAATAATACATACTACTGTAAACCCTCATAGACCATATAGTCACGATCTATTATGTACTGACTTGAAAAGCTAGTAATTTATCAAGGTAAAGTGCATATACACTGAAAAAAAAAGATAATCTCATAAAACTGTGAGTGTGTTCATTTAAACATAAAACATCAGAAAGGGTATATTCTGAACTATGTCTACCAGTTACCTCTGTAGGGTAGAGTAAGTAGTGTTACAAATTTACATTTTCTTTTGAAATGAAAAACACAGGTACACAAAATGGTGATGCATTTCATATTTTGTACCAGCTCTTACAAAGCTTGTCTAAAAAAAAATGCACAGGGCATGGAATTCTCACTAAAGAATGGCTAGGACTATTCTTGGTCTACATGTGCCAAGGACTATTCCTTTAGCCATGTTTTCTAAGGACAGAGCCAATGAAACCTGTCTGACTGGATAGAACACCTTTTCCCACTGGAGACAGCTTTTAGAGCTTCCAAGTTTACACAAGGTTGGAATTTTAAAGAATCTTTATTCCACTGTAGATGGGGTGTTTGTGGGCGGGGCACAGCAGGTAGTCTGCTGCAGAGCTGGGGATTGGGGTATTGGTTTTGGGGGAGCTGAGCTTCGGAGAGGTGAAAATCTGCAGTTAGCAGATTAGACTTGCTTCCCTGGTCAGAGTGGCCTGTGGGCTCCTGCTGGAGTCGAGGGCTGGAATAAAGCTATGAGGGGGGGGGTTAGGAGGGGAAGATCTATGTGATCCACTGGAGATGGGGTCAGGGGGAAAGGGAAGCCTCAGCAGGTGGTCTGCTACAGAGCTAGGGATGAGACTCAAAGCAATTCCAATAAAATCAGAAACAAAACAAGGCTGTCCACTCTCTTCATACTCATTCAATATAGTACTTGATATTTACCTAGCTAGAGTATTAAGACAACTGAAGGAGATCAAGGGGATACAAATTGGAAAGGAAGAAGTCAAAGTATCTTTATTTGCAGGTGATATGATAGTATACATGAGGGACTCTAAAAATTCTATCAGGGAACTCCCACAGCTGATAAACACCTTTCAGCAAAGTGGCTAGATACAAGATTAACTCATAAGAATCAGTAGCCCTATATTCAAATGACAAATGAACTGAGAAAGCAATCAGGGAAACACCTTCCATAATAGCCTCAAAGAATATAAAGTATCTTGGGTTAACTCTAACCAAGCAAGTGAAAGACTTGTATGATAATAACTTTAAGACACTGAAGAAAGAAACTAAATAAGATATCACAAGATGGAATGATCTCCTATACTCATGAATTGGTAAGATTAACATAGTAAAAGTGGCCATCCTACTGAAAGCAATCTACAAATTCAGTGTCATCCCCATTAAAATCCCAACACAATTCTTCACAGATTCAAAGGACAATTTTCTGCTTCATATGGAAACACAAAAAACCCAAGATCGCTAAAACAATCCTGAATAATAATCCTAGAGCTCTCGCAATCCCCAATTTCAAGTTGCACTACACAACTACAGTAATAAAAACAGCATGGTACCGGCACAAAACAGACACATTGATCAGTGGAATTGAACTGAAGACCCAGACATAAATCTACAGACCTATGAACACTTGATTTTTGATAAAGCAGCCAGAAATACACTCTGAAAAAAATAAAGTATCTTCAACAAATGGTGTTGATCAAACTGAACAGCTGCATGTAGAAGAATCCAAGTAGATCCATACTTATCACCCTGTACAAAACTCAACTCCAAATGGACCAAAGAACTCAACATAAAATCAGATACACTAAACCTGATAGAAGAGAACTCACTGGCAAGAGGAAAGACTTTCTGAGCAGACCACCATTAGCATGGGCACTAAGATAAACAACTAATAAATAAATGGGACCTCATAAAACCGAAAAGCTTCTGTATGGCAAAGGACACCATCATTTGGACAAACTGGCAGCCTACAGAATGGGAAAATACAATTTTTAACAACTACGCATCTGATAATTAATATCCAAAATATATAAAGAACTCAAGAACTAGTTATCAAGAAACAAATAACCCAATTAAAAATGATGTACAGATTTAAACAGAATGCTTAAAAGAAGAAATTCAAATGGCTGAGAAACACTTAAATCTTTAACATCCTTATCTGTCTTGGGGTTACTATTGTGAGGAAACACCAGGACCAGAGCAAACTGGGGAGGAAAGGGTTTATTTGGCTTATACTTCCACACCATTGTTCATCATAAAAGGAAGTCAGGACAGTAACTCAAAAGTAGGAACCTGGATGCAGGAGCTGATGCAGAAGCCATGGAGGGTGCTGCTTACTGGCTTGTTCTTCATGGTTTACTCAGCCTGCGTTCTTATGGAACCCAGGACCACCAGCCCAGGATGGCACCACCCACAATGGGCTGGGCCCTCCCCCATCTATCACTAATTAAGAAAATGACCTACAGCCTGATCTTATGGAGACATTTTCTCAATTGAAGTTCCCCCCTTTCAGGTAATTCTAGCTTGTGTCAAGTTGACATAAAACTAGCCAGCATATTAGTTATCAGGGAATGCAAATCAAAACTACTTTGAAATTTCATCTTAAACCCCTCAGAATGGCTGAGATCAATAAAATAAGTGACAGCTCATGCTGGTGAGGATGTGGAGTAAGGGGGACACTCATCCATTGCTGGTGGGAGTGCAAACTTGTATAGCTACTATGGAAATCGGTACGGCACCTCATCAGGAAGATGGGAATCGATCTAGCTCAAGATCCAGCTATACCACTCTTGGGCATATACCCAAAGGATGCTTCATTCTACTACAGAGACACTTGCTCAAACATGTTCTTTGCTCCTCTATTCATAATAACCAGAAATTGGAAATAACTTATGTGATGATATATTGTGTACCCCAATAAAGCTTACCTGGGGGACAGAGCCAGACACTAAATTAGACATAGATGTCAGGCAGTGGTGGCACCTTTAATCCTATCACTGGGGAGGCAGAGCTCCGTCTGGATCTCTGTGAGTTCAAGGCCACATTGGGCTACATGAGAGAAACAGAAGTAGGCAGTGGTGACACACGCCTTTAATCCCAGGAAGTAATATGGCAGGACACAGAAAGGTATACAAGGCGTGAGGAAACAGGAACTTGCTCTCTTGAGGCTAAGGATTTTGTAGAGGAAAGATAGTGGCTAGCTATTCTGCTTCTCTGATCTTTCAGCTTTCACCCCAATATCTGGCTCTGGGTTTTTTTTATTATAAGACCTTTTAAGATTCGTATTACAAACTTAGATGTCCCTCAACAGAAAAATGGATAAAGAGAGTATGGTACATTTACACATTGGAGTATTACTCAACTGTTAAAAAAAATGGTGTCATGAAATTTGTAGGCAAATAGATAAATAAAAAAAAAAATCATCCTGAGTGAGGTATCTCAGACCCAGAAAGACAAATATGGTATGTATTCACTTATGAGTGAATATTAGTTGTTAAGTCAATGATAACCAAACTACAATCTGAAGAACAAGAGGTTAGGTATAGAGTAAGGGACTAGGGGAGACAAATAGATCTCATTGGGAAAAGGAAATAGATAGTTATGGATCAGGGGCGCTGGAACAGGGAGGATCAAATGGGGAGAGAGAGAAGGGGATGGGGGGAATACAAGGGGAGAGCCAGCTAAAATTAAGGGCCATCTGAGTGGTAGTGTGGAAACCTAATATAGTAGAAACCTCCTAAAATATATACATGTATGAAGGTGATCCAAATAAAATCACTAAATAATGGGGAGACAGACCCCCAACTGGCCATCTCTTGTCACCAAATAAAGCTTCCAGTACCAGGATTGGGTTATATCTGAGTTGTTGGCCAGAGGTATCCAGTGGGACTCCCCAAATAACCCAGGCTGTTGCCAAGACAATAGATTGCTCTTCACAAACTGATGGCAAGGCCCCATTGCTGAAGACAACACTTACACAACTCATTGAACTGGTGCCTACATAGAGCCTTCATCCCTGGGTTCTAGTATCTTTGGTACAGGAAGGTACTCTGCATGCTACTGTAAGAGAAATGTAAACACCAACCGAGACACAAAACCTTTGCTCTACCATGGTGTCCTGCCTGCTAGATANGCTAAGACAATGGTGGCACAAAGCTTGTGGGAGCCACCAACCAATATTTGATTTGACTTAAGGCCTACTCCATGAGATGGAACCCCTATCCATTGCTTCGGTAGACCTGAGACTAGATAGCCAGGGACCTAGGGTAAAACCAAGTAATACTATTCTTATTTTTTTTTAAAGTAGCAATAAAATTACTCCTAATGATATTCTGCTATACTCATAGATCAGTGCTCAGCCATCATCTGAGAAGCTTCCTCCTACAGCCGATGGGAACAAATACAGAGTCCTACAGCTAGACATTATACAGAGAGCAGGAGATCCTGAAACACATTGTTCTAAATGGGATGTGTAGTAGAATATTTTAAGGTGTGTTACTTTTGTTTATGTTGCATTTGTTTAATTCTGTGAAGTTGTGTTACTGTGCCTGTGTAAAACACCTGATGATCTAATAAAGAACTGGCCAATAGCAAAGCAGGAGAGAGAGATAGGCGGGGCTGGCAGGCACAGAGTATATAGAGAAGGAGAAATCTGGAAGAAGATCTAAGATCAAAGATCTGGCAGCCAGAGGAGGAGGACTCCAGAGGTCAGTCACCCAGCTACACAGCAAGCCACGGAGTAAGAGTAAGATTTACAGAAGTAAAAGAACAGGAAAAGCCCAGAGGCAAAAGGTAGACGGAATAAGTTAAGGACAACTGGCTAGAAACTAAGCCAAGCTAAGGCCAGGCATTCTTAAGTAAGAATAAGCCTCCGTGTGTGATTTATTTGGGAGCTGGGTGGCGGGCACCCCCCAAAAGAGTAAAAAAACAATAACAATAGAAACGTCTCCATCAAATCCCTCCTCTCAGGGCTCAGAGAACCCTGTGGAAAAGGAGGCAGAAAGAGTGTAAGAGCCAGAGGGGATGGAGGACACCAGAAGAACAAGGCCCTCTAAATCAACATGATCAATGTACATATGAACTCACAGAGACTGAAAAAGCATACACAGGCCTGCTCAAGTCCACATCAGGTCCTTTTGGTATTTATTATAGCTTCCATTTTAGTGTTTTTATGGGATTCCTGAGTGTGTAAATGAGTGGGTCTGTTTCCTGTGCCTTCTCTCAGGCTGTTTCCTTTTGTTTGTGTGTTCTGTCCAATCCCTATGTGCTAGCTTTTGATTTATTATATTTTAGAATAAATTTTTTAAAAAAGAATCTTTATTTCTAGGAACTTTAACTTCTCTTTTCCAGCTCCTTAAGCAGGACTCTTAGCTGGTCCTCCTACAGTGAAATTTTCCTAACCATAGCAAGGTTTTCTATAGTACATTTTAACAGGGAGAAGAACCTAATGCTTTATTCTGATCTGCCAGTGCCCTCTTAGTACAAATTTTAAATAAAGATGACCATTTGAAGTTAATTATTTTACTTGAGACACTTGTGAATCCAGGTTACAAGATATGTGACAATTTGTACCTTTTCTTTAATGTCATATAAATACTGTCATCTTTTTATTTTAGCTAAATCTACTGTTCCAATTTGGGACTATTTTTTGCCTTTTATTCTCTTTGTTAAGTCAGTCTATTATAAAAGTTAAACTGTTGGATTTTATTAGTCCAAATAAAAATAATTTATGCTAGTAATATGTACCTTTTAAACACAATCTTTTTTCTTTATATGCATCTTTCCCCTGTAAACTATAATTTAAATACCTCATTTAAAATTCTATCAGCAGTTAAATTATTTAAAAAACATGACCAAAGTAGTATTTATATAATTAGATATTTATCAGAATCCAATATGAGATATTTAGTGCCTTTTCACCCTGCCCTCCCCTCTTCATCAGGTTCCAGGGTTTGGTTTAATAAATTAGTTAGTAACCGTTTTTCTTGTTAGTGACATTGAGGGTAAACAATCCCAAATAAAAGAGCAGGAAGAAGGCAAATACCATGAGACAGGATGTGAACACAAAGCTACCTGAGTGTCAGTTTTTGCTGGAGATCCAAAATAAAAGATAGTATGTCCTAAAAGTCGGTAAAGAACCACCCATTTCATAACAATGCAGTCAAAATCCATGTAACTTTTACTCTAGCATAACAAGCAGGGTGGAGACAGCAAAGAGATGNAAAATGGTATGCTCTGGCTCTCTTTGCCCTTTCTCCAGGACTTCAACCTATAAAAAGAAGGTCCCTTGAGAGCTGAAGGTATGTCTTCTAGATCTTTAGATGACTCAAATCTGTGAAATCCTTGAGAGAGGCTGCAGACAGAATCATTCAGTTAGGTACTTGGATGGCAGCATGAAATCAAGAGTGACTGCCAGGGATTCCTGTGAAGAATGCCAAACTCCATGGTTTACCCACAAGACTTAGTACGGGATCCAATTAAATCCNGTCCAAGAGGNCCATCTGGAGGTAACTGGTGACTTCAGGGGGAAAACCAAGCTGAAAACATGAAAAGATGATCAGGGAAAAGACCACTAGGAGGATGTACATTAACTTGTATCAAGGGGGTGAAGATGAGGTAATCCCAGGAATGCTGTTGGTATGAGAGTTGTAGGCTGCTTTTAAAATGGTTCCTAGTGACTCCATTCCTGAGTTATTGTGTGTGAAAATCTCCCTCTTAGAGCACAGGCTAGATCTAGCTACATACTAGTAATGAATGGAACATGGCAAACATGATTGGATGGCACTTCTAGGTAAATCAGGACAACCCTGACTGACAGCTGTGAAGAAATGGACTCCTTAGGTCAACAAACCGTGAGGATCTGAATCCTTCCATCTTCTCATCAAGCCTTAAGGTAACTGTGTTCTCGTGAAGACACAGAGCCAAAGGATCCACACCTACGGAAACTATGAAATAATAAATGTGTGCTGTTTAAAGCTACTAAATTTTAGAGTAATCTGTTACCATGAAAGTATTTAATTTGGAATGGTAACATATTATAACACAGATTAGTAATATCATAAAGACAATTAGGGAGTCATTAGGAAGAAACTGCAAAGAATTCAGAAGCAAAGAACCAGCTTTAAACAGTTGCTTCATCCAGGCAGCAGAAACACCAGCTTCCCAGTTATTGGTCAAGTATGAGTAAGAACTTTCAACAGCAGAGGAGTTTGGCATGTGGAAAGCCCAGAGTTCAACACTCTGTACCCAAACAAAACCAAAAAACTTTAATGCCATTTCTACCTCACTTCCACCCTGAGGTGACCAAAGGCTGAAGAATATGGCTAGTAAGAATGCGGGGGAAACAGGTCTACAAGACAGGCAAGGTCAGAAATATTACTTGAACTCTTTCCTACTGTAACAGGCCAGCATTCCGGAGGCATGCAGAAATTTCTTTAGGAGGGAAAAACTGGCCGAAAGTAAAATGCAAAGTTTTTAATCGTTACACAGAATTCACTACATTTATTATTGATTTGTGTGTGTTTAACTAGAACTGACTTCAGGACTTTTCATTAGCAGACCTCACCCAAGGAAGCAGGAGAAAGGCCAACATCATGTAAGTAGAGATAAAACATAGCTTCAACAGAGAAAGATGAGAAAACAAAGAAGTCATTATCAGTTAAATTATAGCTTAACACCAAAAGACATAAGAGAAAACTAACTAGGTTACATACAACATTTTATGAACTGTAGTTAGCAAAAACACAGATATCCAATGAGCTGACAAGTATTTGTTATTTCCTTTTAAAATTAAAAATCAATAATAATTTAAATATTTCTTCTCTAAAACCTAATAGTATGTAAAAACCCCTATGTCTACTGAGCAAACATGTTTAATAGAGGATATCAGATAATTGTGTTCACAATTTACACTCAATTGAGCACTGCTAGCGGTTTGTAGATTTAACTATTAAACTATCCCAATGTTCATTATTAGTCTCATATTATTTAGTTTTTACCCAAAATAAAGGTGATGGTTAAAAATGGAAAGTGAAAGTAACAAAATGAATATGGGAATAAACATTAGTGAAAAGCATTAAAAAATAACAGCTCTTTATATTTCTTACAAGTAAAATATTGTGAACTGAACCTCGAGCAAAGTAAAGATTTTTTTTCCATCTGAACCAACTTTGAGAGTTTAACAAAAAGGGAGAAGCACTTACCAACTAGCACTTTATTTTTAAAATTAATCATCCCTTAAGCTTGTTATTGTAATGATTATCTGTTGGTATCGTCTACACGTGTGCATCCATATTACATAAACAGACATGGCACAGAGGCTGTTTGATCACAGAGGTCCTTTTTCTCTTTAGAGACAGGCTTACTTTCCCATCTTCCCCGAGACTTGCGAATTCTCCGGTAAATCTCTTTAGACAGTGGTGGCTGTTTTCTGAGGGGGAAGAGTGGTGTCTGTGATGCTTCTCACACACAGAGAGACAGAAGGAATTTTATTTTTCTCTTCATTATGAAAATTCTTGGAACTGGCATAGTCCAAGTGGCACAGATCCAATTAACTTGCTTAATGACTGAGTAATAATCCAATGATTATAAAACCTATACATTCACCTTTCCCTTAGAGAGAGAATTGTGCCTTACTTTTCTGTACTTTTTGCCCTACATTTACGTACCATTCAATCTCAATGAAACAGATTGCTAGGATTTGTTGGGTCATAGCTTATATATATTTTTCATTTTAATAGCTATTAGCAGACTGTTTTCAAAAGGGCTGGAGTAACTTATTTCTACTAGGTATAAAAAGGAACTTCTTTCCCATCTTTGANAACGTTTGGGTGCTACTTCTCTTTTAAATTTGCATTTTCTGATTGATGGAGGTTAAACATCTTTTCATAGCTTTATTGGCCATTATAATTCACCCTCGAGCAAACTGCCTATTCATATTTCATATCTCTACAGAATTTTTATTATTTTCTGCCATATCTTACCCCCACATTTGTTATTATGTCTTTGGATACATTTTATTCTTTTGAGTTACAAGACTAATCTCTCTCTCTCTCTCTCTCTCTCTCTCTCACACACACACACACACACACACACACACACACACACACACACGCGCGCGCGCGCGCGCGCACATACATCTATCTCACCAACTACCTCTTCTCATGAGTCACCTGTATTTTCACTTCTTATAGCTATTAGTGATCTTCATGGTTTTAAATGTCATCTATAAATTGATGAGTCTCATTTTGTAAATATCCAAATGCCAGAGCTTTCAGAGCCTAAGATCACATACGGAGGTTGTCCTAAAACTTTTGATCTCATGGCTTAACCTGCTGATCACTCACTGCCTAAGTAAATGGCATCATCATCTACGCAGCTGTTTCCTACCAGACACTGGGAAGACACTGTTGATTTAATTTTCTTCAAAGGCATTATACCTTGGTCATTACCAACTTCTTCTAATTATATTGCTAAGAAACATCGTCAAACTAGCTACTTCTTTCCAAGTCCACTGTTCTCCCCAGTAATCGATAATNATCTAAGGCCCAAACTTTTACAAGTCTCCTAAAAAGGCCCCTTCATTCAACATCCCCAATCCTTACCCTCCCCAACTGTGCACCTAGCTTCAATTCTTCAGTTCCTGAATATAAATCAGATTGTTGCTTGACTGCTTGAAAATTCCCAATGACTTTTCACCACTGTAAATATTCTAACTAGGTTATAGAACCTAAGATCCTACATAATAAGGCTTGTGTCTACCTTGCAGAACTCATCTCCTGTGTCTCTTCACCTAAAGGGGACTCTGCACAAGCCTCACTCATCTACTTGCTCTTTCTCGACTATTCCAACCTCACTGCTGCTTTTCCTTCAGGGAGCTGTATGGATTCCTTCCACAGAATAATAAAATCTGCTCAAACATTGGCATTTTCAGATTGGTCTTCCCTTGATTATGCAGACACATACACCCTCTCCGCCATCCTCATCTCCTCAGCATTACATCATAAGCACCCTCTTAAACTACCTGAGATAATGTCTAGTGCGGTGGTTAATCTTGGTTGTCAAACTGACTATATCTGATCTGTGCCCAAGCAGCTGGGCACAACAGTGGTTTTTCTTGACTGGATTATTTGAGGTGGGAAGGCCCACCCTAAATCTGGACCATACCTTTTGGTGGCAACCCACATAAAAGGACATGGAAGAAGGCAGCTTTGCTTTTTGCCTGGTTATCCTCACTCTCACTGGCAAGTTCATCTACCCTGCTGGTGAGGCATTCCTTCATGAGTATTAGAACCTACTTCTTTGGGATTCCAACATAGACTGCAGGACAGCAGCTCTCTATGATTCCTTGGGGACTCTAGCACCAGATTGGGACTGCTGAGACATCCTGTCTCGTGGACTGAACAACTTCTGGATCCTTGGCCTATTGGGGAATACCCAATATTGAATACTTGGACCACAACTTGTAAGTCACTCTAATAAATCCTATATATATAAGCTATACATCCCTAGGTGGGGATATATGTGCTATGGAAATTATACATGCTGAATCAGAACGCATGTAACATTTAATTTCACAATATAAACTGTATTCCAAAATGCTGGACCCTTATATAATCTCCATCAGCCTTGTTAAAGAATCTCTTCTGAGTCACACCATCAGCAATGTATGATATTTACAAATTTCTTAATTTCTGGCATTCCCATAATGATATTAATTTGTAATTCTGTGAGCACTTTTCTTATAGGCATTATGTATTTCTTCAATGAGATGGCTGTTCGTGTAGTTTTGTTCATTTTTCTATTGAGCTGCCTGTCTTTGTCTACTTGATTCATTACACACACACACACACACACACACAGACACACACACTTTATAGGTTCCATGCATTGTGAGCATCCTTTCTGATTTGCGGTTTACTTCTGCAATTTCATTTTTTAAAAGTTGATTTTTTTTTTCTTTTTCGAGACAGGGTTTCTCTATGTAGCTTTGCGCCTTTCCTGGAACTCACTCGGTAGCCTGGGCTGGCCTTGAACTCACAGAGATCCGCTTGCCTCTGCCTCCCAAGTGCTGGGATTAAAGGCATGCGCCACCATCGCCCGGCTTAAAAGTTGATTTTAATGAGCTCAGATTTACCAATCTTTCCTTTTACAGTTCATCTCCACTATGTTCTTGTCACAAAATTCTTCCCTGCTCTTGGGACATAATGATGTTCTCAGACATCCTAAAAATCTCTTCATACTTTCATTTGACGTTTGTATATGGTGTAAAAATAGATGTTTGGTTTTATGTAGATGCTATGACAGTTAACTCATGTGGATATCTGATATGATACTAATCTTGATTCAACTTGATTAGGATTAAATATGCCTAGGAAGTGAGTAAAGCACTTCTCTGGGTATGCTTGTGAGGGCACTTCCAGCGAGGATTAGATTACGAGGCTCTGACCCGATCAATGAATTGACTATTGAGAGGCAATGGAATTGAGGAGGGTGAGGGCTAGCTAGAGGAAGTGGGTAGGTTACTGGAGGCATGCCTTTGAAGGGTATAACGTGGCCCCTGCCCATGTTGTTACTCCCTCCTGCTTCCTGGCTACAATGAAGTGAGCCGAGTTCTATCATGCCCTTTCTACTACGGTGCTCTGCCTCCTTTGGGATAAAGGAGTGGAACCAGATGACTATGGACTTAACCTCTAAAGCTGTGAGCAAAACAAATGCTCTTTAAACTATTTCAGTNATTTGCCAAAAACAAAAACAAAAAGCCTGATAGAATGCACACGACTAACTAAGCATCTTNTAGTACTTTAAAGCACTCCCCTATCTATAATCTCACACTTGTCACCTACTGTGGATTTCATTGTCTGTGGACCAGTTTCTTGACTCACTTTTATGTTCTGCTATTTTATAAAGTTCCATCATGTTATTCTTGTTCAGAAATATTTTGTCTTGGCTATTATTTTACATACATTTAAAAGAATAGAAACAAAAATAAAACATAATTGAAACACACATAATATCAGCAAAAATTTTAATTAGACTAAAATGCACTTAAAATAGATGTGCAGAAAATTATAAAGACATTTAAATGCCTAAATAGAGAAGTAAACTACATTCATGGAAATGTACATTCAAGAAACCTCACTATTATGTCAATTCTTCCATATTAACCCATAGATGGAACTTAAATCCAATTAAAATCCAAACTCCCAACACAGTTCACTGATCGGAAATATTCAGAATTATAAGTCTAAGACTTTAATAACAGCATGTTTTGTAAAACATGTTAAAATGTTACCTAGTTCTAAACTCACGTCTTTCTTTTAAAGTAAGTCTAGAGCTTTTTCCTGATAATCTTGAATTATTTGCTCTGTTTTTGGAATTCATGTTTCAGAAAGTTGACTTTCCTACAGTATACTTCATTAATTATCATTTTCTCTCTAATCATTTATTTTTGTTCTGGCTATTTCCCTCAAAGTCTGGCTTCTGTATGGCTAGTTTATCTTCTGTACAACTGATTCTACAAGCTGTCTGGGGTGTTTATGGACTCCACTCTGGCTTTTCTTATTTTACGTCATCATTGTTAACATGCTATTTTTCCTCACCGAGAAAAACATTGTAAGGAGCACAGATGTGGGAAAGCTGCCAAGAAGAGTGGCGAGGATGAGGATCAAGCACAACACAGAAGAACACAAAGCCTCTGGGCAAGGGAGAGACAATGCCAGGACCAATGAGACACTCTACATCACTTCAAATTTAGAACTGTAGCAATTATCTTCCATACCTCTGAAAACAGGAATATATGCACTAATGATACTAGACAAATGGCAAAAATCACTGAATCAATGCACAAGTTTTATAATCTATCAAATGTCTCAAAAATTTAACCCACAGTAGTAATAATACCACTCTAAGGATTTAATGCATCCCTCTGTAAATATATATAAATATATTTACAAAATATAAAGTAGTTTTGTTGTCTTTCAAAAAGTTTCAACACAAAATAAACACAAAAATAAATCAAAACAAAATAAGAAACTATTTTGATGGTCATGTGCTCCTGACAGGAAAAGTAAGCAGAAGGAAGAAATTATCAATGTATGCTACAGTTTTAAGATCACACAATTATAAATACTTTGATTATGAAGCTAATGTTANTTTTGATGTAGTAATATAATTGCTAATAAAATAAGGGGTGTGTGAGAGTGCAATGAGCTAACCGAATAAACCCTTTCCTCCCCAACTTGCTTTGGTCAGGGTGTTTCATCACAGCAATGGTAACCCTGATTAAGACATAGTTCATCATAACCTTTTCCCAAGATTATCAGGAAAAAGCTCTAGACTTACTTTAAAAGAAAGACGTGAGTTTAGAACTAGGTAACATTTTAACATGTTTTACAAAACATGCTGTTATTAAAGTCTTAGACTTATAATTCTGAATATTTCCGATCAGTGAACTGTGTTGGGAGTTTGGATTTTAATTGGATTTAAGTTCCATCTATGGGTTAATATGGAAGAATTGACATAATAGTGAGGTTTCTTGAATGTACATTTCCATGAATGTAGTTTACTTCTCTATTTAGGCATTTAAATGTCTTTATAATTTTCTGCACATCTATTTTAAGTGCATTTTAGTCTAATTAAAATTTTTGCTGATATTATGTGTGTTTCAATTATGTTTTATTTTTGTTTCTATTCTTTTAAATGTATGTAAAATAATAGCCAAGACAAAATATTTCTGAACAAGAATAACATGATGGAACTTTATAAAATAGCAGAACATAAAAGTGAGTCAAGAAACTGGTCCACAGACAATGAAATCCACAGTAGGTGACAAGTGTGAGATTATAGATAGGGGAGT
>LZPO01109069.1:2329-22615 GCA_001675575.1 Neotoma lepida
AAGCCAAAAAAAAAACACAAAGCAAACAAACTTCTCAAATACAAACAAAATAATGGAACACAATATGTATATGCTATATGGTCTGAAATGTAACTAACAAAACTATAATCAAGCACATATGTATGTTTTCATAATTATCCATGGGCCAAAGAGAAAACCTCAAATGCCATAAAAATCTTTAAAAACAGTAGCTCCAACATAACTTCAACTCCNAGTGCAGGTCTCATTTCANGAAATGAAGCTGTCTCTCTGCACAGAAAACCAAATTTCTTTAGCAGCTTTGCACTGTACCATATTCCACAGAAATGTGGGAGAAATACAATAAGGACACATATTTGAAGGCATTCTATGGACTAAATATAGCATATATGNTCACTAAGTACATGTATTAAGTCAAACAATTACTAGGCTTGGGCAGATTTAGATGTCATCAACTTTCACAAGATCTGTGTATGAGTAGATAAGAAACACTGACCAGGAAAAACGGAAACAGGCAACAGTGACAACAGTAAGTGCCACAATTGTGACATGCATGTCAGCATCCCCCTTCCCTTCCTGTGAAGATGACAGATACATGAAGCAGCCTGGCAATGCAGCGTGAGGACGTGTGTGTAAGTGGGTGCAGAACAGCAGGACAGCTGAAGGGCTGCTTCTGTCCCTGATCTGACTCCAGTGTGGATCTAGACGGACGAGGAATGATGTCTGGCCAGGAGTTAGACACCAAACTTTTTCCTCCTAGGCCACATGTAACCTTCCTTTTAAAATTCAGCTTTAGCAAAGAACTCTATGAAGTCAGTTTAATAAGAACCCTAAAACCCATTCTCGGTATTCAATCACCACCACAGTAAGGGCAGGTTCCTTACCTTCCACTACTCCCCAAGTAACGTCTAATTACTCTGGGACGCTTTCAGTAAGGATTTTTACAAGTCAGTTTAGACAGAATCTCCCTGAGGCATTTTCCATTCACTGACCCTCAACTCTAATTCTTAGCTATAAATTTTCTCTTGCCCATCCAAACTTGGAGTTGAGCCTACTCACCCTCTCTTCACTGCAGACCTTCCTGATACGCCTCCTATGCAACGGTCTTGAAAAAAGCCTACAGTGCTTTCAACACATACTGCTTAATACACTTTAACAGAGGACTTAAGTCGAAAGGAAGGGAAAATTTTATCCAGAAACCTATGGAGAATCATAANGAGACCGATGAGGTTGAAGTGTGTGGTAGTTTGAACNTAAATGGCCACCATAAACTCATAGGGAGTGGCACTATTAGGTGTGGCTTTGCTGGAGTAGTTACAGCCTTGTTGGAGGAAGTGTGTCATTGTAGAGACCAGCTTTGAGGTTTCCTATGCTCAAGATACTGCCCAGTGTGTCAGTCCACTTCCTGTTGCCTTCTGACCAAGGTGTCAACAGCACCACATCTTCCTGCATGCTGTCATGCTCCCCACCATGATGATAATGGACTGAACCTCTGAACTGTAAGCCACCACCTCAATTAAATGTTTTCAGTTATAAGAGTTGCCAATGTCATGGTGTCTCTTCACAGCAACTGAAACCCTGACTAAGTCAAAGTGTTTATAGGGCTTACCTAAAGAGGTAATCCAAGACCATACAATGAAATGTTCATTTGCTGCTGACAGATTTTAAATTGTACCTTGAAGGTGATGAGAGTATAGCATATCCAATGGAAGAGTGATCTGCATTAGTTTAGAAGCAGGAGATCCTCAACAATAGAAGGTGAGGGATCCCATGTAAGTTGTGCTCCACAAGGCATTCCAAGTAATCCTCTTAAAATTTAAGTGAGTCTTGTTAGTCTTACTTAAAATGGAACTTAATTAAGTTATTTTATGTGTATGGGTGTTTTGGCTACATGTACAGATATATACCTGTGTGCCATGCATGTACAGTGCCTGCAGAGGAAAGAAAACAGCATCACATATCCCAGAAATAGAGTTACAAATGGTTGTGAGTTGCTGTGTGGGTACTAGGAAATCAACACAGTTCCTCTGGAAGAGTAGCTACTGCTCTTAACCTCTTCGTCCTGCTATCTAGTTAATTTGAAAATTATTTTAATTATTATTTAGTNATACATTTATGTATATATTCACAAACTAATTACATACTCAATAAAATCTATTTAACAAACATATACTTTAAACACTGCTCCATTTTCCTTCTTAATAGAAGAAACATAAAAGCTTATCTCTTTTCAGACAAACAAGTGGTTCATAGTTCCAAACATTTTTTGGGCATATTTTTTCCAGACACTGGGAATTATGAAAGAGTTCCTTTCAGACATTAAAATGTATTAAAAATACACATACACAAAATCTACTTCTTATAATTATATATCCATGAAGCATCTGAAGTGAGCCTAACTATGATGATTGGATTATAAATACGACTCACAATGGAAAGCTGCATGAGGGAACATACAGGAATGCTGTGGATGGACTGAAGTAATCTGCACTGAATAAACTTGTACGGGGGGGGGGGCATAACAAAAAAGGAAATGATGAATCCCACAGGTCAGTGATAAAAAAGGAGAAAACAAGCTGGCTCCTCATGGATATTTTTTCTGCATTCAGTTTCTTGTGAGTCTATCTGNATGCATGCATTCATGAATAGAGACCTGAACCCTGGGCATGTATTGCTGAATAACACCTATANCCTATTCAGTGTTTATTTTCAGTACCAACTCATAATCCAACTTTCTGTGCTCTTTGATATATTCAACTTATCTATAAGCAGCATTTTAGAGGTATGCTTCTCTTTCAGCCCTTATGATCTTTTTATTATCCAACTTAGGTCTAGTGGGTGGAGACCTGCAGTAAGCCTACAGTAGACAAAGATTAACAAGAGTAGACAAGGTTTCTCTTGCATACCTGCAGATGAAGAGGCTTTCTGAACAGCTAGGGGTNTTTAGGAATTTGTATGCTGACTCAGCAAGTGAAAAGGAAGGAGATGTTTCTCAAGTAAACTGCCTGTGGAATTCNTGGGTGTAGCTTTGGTGGCAGTTCCCAAAGCATCTCACTTTACAGAAAGGGTTTCTCCTGCAAGTTTTAAAATCATGCAACTTGTTATGTTACCCTTTTTCTGGTAAATTCTCTTCTGTTTCCATCATCTAATTTAGTATTCTGTTTGACAAGTATGTCCAATTTAAATTTTTTCTTGTGAACATCTCTAAGATGTTAAACTACGATTAGTAGGGTTATTACGTAAAGAGCTTTTATTTTTCTTCTGCTAACTCTGGTTATTAAGATAACGTTGTTATTTAAGGTCAACTGGAGTTTGCTATTTCAGGTAGACCTAACTAAGTAGAACGTAAACAATGGACTTGAGAACAAGGAAAAAGAGAAAGGTGTTGGGGGACAAAACAGGCCATTTAAAAACCATGATGCTAAAAGAACTGCTTTATCTGAAAAAAAAAGTACTAGGGATAAAATATTTGAGTCAGCTCTAAGTTGAAAACTGAAATATCAATGGCTAAATACATATTCAAGTACTCTTGGTTCCTTAATTTCTATGAAAGAAAAATAACTGTTTCTATTAATAAATGAGATTTCATAAATTGTTGGCATGNGAATAATCAGTTTTAAACAGATTTTTTCCACAGGTCCTTACTAAAAAGTGACAGTTAAAGAATCTAATTAACATTCAATTTAATGGCAAAGACTATATAAAGAAAGTAGCTGCATTTCAATGAGAAATCTAGCAAAAGATATAAAGTGAATTNTTTTGGTGACAAAAAATATAATTGTGTCTAAATGAATGAAATGTTGTAAGCATTGTTTCAAAATGTAAATTTAAAGACAGAACTGTTAGGTTGGAACCTCCAGCTTGCTTCTGCAGGTCTGTGACATGCCTCACTCCTGTCTCTCCAAACACCGCCCACTCAGAGAATCTCCAAACAAAGGGAAGGCACCAAAAAGNCCACATTCTTGGTGGTTAAGGCAGCTACCTTCCCTGAAGTTGCCAGCCGCCCAAGTCCCTTCCTAAAGCATTCAGCTTTTGACCATATTTGGGCACAAACCCAGTTTGTGGCAAACATGTACATCATCACCCCTCGCCTACAATCTATATAATCTCCCTGCTTTAGTTCAGGCATGCAGCTTTCTCCAGCCTCAATCTCTGGGACTGGAGAATCTGCCTGGGAGTTGTTTTGCTCAAATAAACCTGTTGTTATACCTTTTCAGTTAGGATTTCTTACTGTGCCCTCAGAGAAACCTATGTNGGGGGAGAAGGGGCAGAAAACCTATAAAGAACTAAGGCAGAAAGAAAAATAAATGCTCATAAAGATAATCTACTTTAAAAATGAAAGTTGAACATATAACAGAAGGATTACACAAAATGTTTAAAAGTTTACATATGAGTGTTTATTTTATATATGAATGCTTTCTCTGCATTCTACACACAAGAAGAGGGAGGATATGAAGATGACTGTGAGCCACCATGTGGTTGTTGAAAACTGAACTCAGGACCTCTGGAAGAGCAGAGCAGCCAGTGCTCTTAACTGCTAAACCGTCTCTTCAGTCCCCACAAAATGTTTTACAGAAGGAAATATATGTATAATTTAGTTGGCTATAATTAGAAATGCACTTAAGTTTTTCTTGAGATAAAATTTTGATGAACTAATATACAACCAGAATTTGATTCTCTACGTTTTCTTAAAACAGATCTGTTCTTAATTAAAATTTGCAAGAAATGACATAGGAAACAATGATTTATGTTGTGTTTTCTGTTGACTTAAGGTTTTGATTAGTTAGAGAAAACTGCACTTTAAAAGAGTTAAGATTTTTAGACATTTATTTTTAAAGTCTTTTAAGTAATTATAGCTCTGTTAAATCTGGNTTATAACTCTGATTAAGTAAATGATTCGATATTATGTTAATGTAAATACGAAAAAATATGTAAAATTCACTTTTAAAGTATTATTATTTTATGTGCATAGGCTTTGCCTTAATGTATATCTGGGTACCATGTGTGCCCNGTGCCTGAGAAGGCCAGAACAGGGTGTCAGATCCNGAAAAACTGGAGTTACAGGTGGGTGTGACCCTGCCACATGGGTGCTTCGGAGAGGACCCCAGGTCCTCTGCAAGATCAACAAGTGCTCTTAACTGTTGAGTCATCTCTCCAGCCCCGTGGTTATATAAAATTTATGAAAGCCTCCTGGTGATGGTAATACTGTCAGTCAAAATTGTTATCTTAAAATTCTATATACAATGAAAATATTAAACTGTCTTAGCTGCTGAACTCATTACAATTCTAACCATGGCTATTCTAAGCCTTCTCATCTAGTTTTATTTCTTCTCTAAAATACCAACAATTATATTCACTAAAAAAAAAACATGTTAACAACTATGTTTAAATAAAGCTTTCTAATAAAGCTTATTTTACAAATTAATTTTTCTTGCATTGTTTTTGTATAAGTTAGCATGACTGCAAAAATAATTGCTTTGAGGTTCAAATTGAGTATACAAACTAAATTTGTTTGGCACTTGGTTCATTTTTTATTTCTCCTTCGTTCAGTAGTACAACACCTAACAAAGTAATGTTGATCCAGTCTGAGATAATATTCATTCCTAGGCAGTAGTTCTCAACCTTCCTAATGCTGAGACCCTTTAATACCACTCCTCATGTCGTGGTGACTCCTAACCATAAAACTGTTTTCATTGCTACTTCATAACTGTAATTTTGCTATTATGAATCATAATGTGTTTTCTGGTGGTCTTAGGTGACCCCTGTGAAAGGGTTGCTTAACTCCAAAGGGGTCATGACTCACAGGTTGAGAACCACTGCCCTAGAGGCAGACAAAACTGAATGCAACAATAGACTGCAGGTAAATCTCATTTGAGAACAGTTCCTTCTATACCATTTTGGTCTGTACAAAAATGAAAAGTAAAATAATCTATAGCAAGATATTGTCTCAAACGAAAAAAAGACAAACAACAAAACCTCCTCTTTGTGGCTCAAATATAGTATGAGAATTTGGACACTGTCAATCATTTTTCCTCCAAGGTGGGAACAGATCAGGTCAGTAACAAGGACAGGTTTTTTAACTTTACTATGGTTGATTGATACTGTTTTCACAAGAACAAACGAATAGCCAAAATGGGGGAAAAAGGCAACATCAAAGTTGATGGAGCATAAGAAAACTGCTATGCTGACTCTACGCTATCAACAGATCTGAATGATCACACAACTGGCAAGAGCAAGCACCACAGAACGATCTGGTTAGGCTTGAGCGGAGCTCTCAGAAGAAGCCTTACATTGTGCCATCTGGGCNGAAGGGAAGCTGAGGACAGACAAATGAAGCAGTGCTAGTGCATGATAAACTTGGTACTGAGCCGAGAACTCCAGATTTGAGAAAGTACCTACTGAAAGAACATAAAGATAATCAAACTCTATTGCCAACTTTTCTTAAACATAACCCTACCCACCTTCTTAGTCCATACAACAGCTCAGTTTTACCAGTGCATAAGCAAGCAAGGGAGAATCANTTAATAAAAAATGATTTGGGGCAGGATTGGAGAGTCTGCTCAGCAGTTAAGAGCACTTGCTGCTCTTTCAGAGTCTGGCTTTGATTCCCAACACCCACACAGAGACTCACAGCCACCTGTAACTCCAGTTCCAGGGGATCTGACATCCTCTTCTGGCCTCTGAGGGTACTCAGCATGTNTTGTTTTTTGGCTCTTTTGGGGGGCCTGCCACCCAGCTCCCAAATAAATCACATATGGAGGCTTATTATTACTTTTGAATGCCCAGCCTTAGCTTGGCTTAGCTTCTAGCCAGCTTTCCTTAACTTAAATTATCCTAACTACCTTTTTCCTCCGTGCTTTTTTTACCTTTCTCTATTTTTGTATACCTTTACTTTCTTAGTCTGTGGCTTGTTGTGTAGCTGGGTGACTGATCCCTTGAGTCCTCCTTCTTCTCTGGCTCCTCGATCTTAGCTCTCTCCTCCTAGTTTTTTCCTTCTATATATACTCTCTGCCTGCCAGCCCCACCTATCCTTTCTCCTGCCTTGCTATTGGCCAGTTCTTTATTAGATCATCAAGTGTTTTACACAGGCACAGTAACACAGCTTCACAAAGTTAAACAAATGCAACATGAACAAAAGTAACACAAATATTCTACTACAGGCATGTATGTGGTGCACATACATAAATGTAAGCAAACACTCAAACACATAAAATTTAAAGAACAAAAGCTTAAGAGCAATTAGCTGGATTGNATAAAACAGTCACCTTGTGGTGCCCAACCCTGGTACCTTTCTAATAACTTCACTGTCCAAGAAATGACTACAAGTTGCTTAATAATTATGTCTTATGGTGTCAAATTAGGTGTTCTTCAAAACAGCAACCATGTTCTAGAATGAGTAACTATACAAACTGTGAGATAAGACAGTGATCTTCTGTGGGAATATATCAAGAAACTTGGGTTGAAAAAAGGAGCTATTTTTCCAATTTGTGGATGGAATTCTGGTTGCTACTAAAAACAAAGGCCAGAACATGATTCTAATTTAAGAAAAAAAAAAAAAAAACTGAAAGTCATCTCAGAATTTCAATTACTTATAACATTTCTGGTTTCTTCCTTCCCTAAAAATTCTGTGACATAAAATACTGAAACACTGAAAGTAAAATCTGGGCTTTCAAAAATAATTACTCTTGGGCTTGGGAGACAGTTCAGTGGATGCTTGCTGCTCAGGCATGAGGTCCTGAGTTTGGANCCNCAGAACCCACATAAAAACCAGGAGCACACACCTGTAACCCTACAGTTGGGGGATGGAGATGGGTACANACAGGCACACCCAGGAAACTCACTGGCTAGCCAGCCTAGCCTAAATTGTCATCAAGAGACCCCATCTCAAAAATAAAAAACAAAAAAATAAAAAGGTGGAATGTGACAAGACACCTAATGTTGACCCCTGGCCTTGGCAAGGAACATGTGGGTGAGCACACTTGCAAATGCATGCACACATATACCACACACTCACCAAATAGTATTTTGTAAATTAGCTTCAGGGGCTGGAGAGATGGCTGGAGAGTGGTTAAGAACTGGCTGGTCTTGCAGAGAACGGGAATTCAATTCCCAGAACTTACACAGTAGTTCACACCCATTTGTAACTCCAGTGCCAGGGGATCTAATGCCTTCTTTTGACTTCCATGGGCACCAGGCACACAAGCAAAACACTCATACAATAAAATACACCAATTTTAAAAAACAGCTTCCAATACAACAAGAAATTATTAATTTAAAATGATTAGTTTCTTTGCCATGCAGTATATTTATGAAATATGGGCTCTTTCTGAATGTGTCAAATAAAGGGTGGCTGTATTATGATTAACTTGAAAAGTATTTGGGTAACATAAATTAATTCAAGAAGTAAACTAATCTCTCAAAATGAAAAATTACAAACTAAAATGTCTTAAAATGTTGAGCAACAATATAGTAAAAACTTCTTTGCTAAAAACAGAAAAGTATTAGGAAAAAAAAACTTCTTTGCTATGGTTTGGTTTACTGGTTTTAGACCTGTAACACAAATCTTAAAAGGTCTTANAATAGAAAAACCCGNAGCCAGATATTGGGATGAAAGCTGAAAGATCAGAGAAATAGAACAAACCAGCTACGTTCTTACGTCTANGAAATCCTCAGCCTCAAGCTGAGAGAGAGAGACTTCCTGTTTACTCATGCCTTATATACCTTTCTGGGCCCTGCCATATTACTTCCTTCCTNGTGCTGGGATTAAAGGCATGTGCCACCATGCCTGGCTCTGTTCCCAGTGTGACCTTGAACTCACAGAAATCTGGATGGATCTCTGCCTCTCAAATGCTAGGATTAAAGGAGTGTGCTACCATTGCCTGACCTCTATGTTTAATATAGAGGTTGGCTTTGTCCTCTAATCCCCAGGCAAGTTTTATTGGGGTACACAATGTATCACCACATAGACCTATTTTGAGTGAGAGGAGAAAAAAGGAAGGAGGAAGGAAAACCCTTATACTATTAGCCAAATTAACATTCTCCTTATCTCCATTCAGTTGGTTCTGATATACAGGTATTTGGTATGTTTTACACACACACACACACACACACCCCTCTCCATATTGGCAGTGGTGGGATAAAATCGGCCTACATGGTTTATTTTCATAATGCCAGAATCTTTCATTCAGCTCACTATCCTGGTCTGTTTTGTTATGTGCTTTCTTTTAATTTCTTCTGTGTTTTCTTTTACCTCTCTGTCAGTGGTTCTCAACCTTCCTAATGCTGAGACCCTTTAATACAGTTCCTCATCTTGTGGTGACCTTCAATCAGAAAATTATTTTCGTTGCTACTTCATAACTGTAATTTTGCCTACTGTTATGAATCATAATGTAAATACCTGTGTTTTCTGATGGTCTTAGCTGACTCCTGGTCAAAGGGTGGTTTGACCCCCCCCCCAAGGGGTCATGGCCCACAGGTTAAGAACCACTGCTCTCTATGTCCTCTCTTGGAACTACAGAGCTTGCTGGTACCAAAATAATTGTTAAGAGTAAATGAAGCATGTGTGTACTTGTATGACTTTTTAAGATTAAGACATCTTTTGAAAGGCATCCAAAAGAATAACTTCTGCCAAATGTTTGGGCATATCATGGAGACATACCTTAACATTTGTTAAAAGCATACGTTTTAGTATTTTCAGTACTCTATAAACAATCAGTGTTCTTGTCTGAACATCTTGGCTACGTTTCGTGCACTGAGTGAAGAATTAACAATAATGCCCAGTGTTAATTTAACACAGCTGATATTCTGCGCTTGTTTATAAATGTGATCCTGAAAATAGCTCTTACAGGCGCTAAATTTCTGAGGGTCAATGCATCAGGCAAACCCAGAGATGGCAATACACACTCCTAAAAGCCTGGTGCCCCGTCCTTTTCCTGAACCTAAACTCATGGTCCCCCCCCCCCCGTTCCCAGCAATTCCACAACCTCACAATATTGCAGAAAAGTACTTATAACAACAGTGAGAGAAAATACTGAAACCGTTCCTAGTAATGCTTTCAATCTCTTCCCCCATTTCGCTCCCGTTCCTGATTTTACTGCACTTGGGGCACAGTTGAACTCTCCGAAGCGCACTGTCCAGACACCACCTACTTCCCGTCAGGTGGGCATTTTGTGTCCTGAGTGATGCCAACAGGAGCCACCAAAAGCCCAGGCTGAGGAAGCGCCTGAGGACACCAAAGTTGATGGCCCCCGTTTCATCCGGGAAAGACTCGGGAAAGTCCGTGGCTTTTCCCTGCGTGTTTCAGGACGGCCCGGTCGGCGGCTAAGCGTTTCCCCGAGGGCGGCCGAGCGGGATGGAGGCCGCTGCCCACGCCCGTCCACCCGCTCGCCCTCCGAACTCACCTCCTCGCGCCCGGCCCACGTCGCCGTCCGCGGCCGTGGCGGGCCCGCGCCTTCCGACCCCAGCCGCCGGAAACCGCCTCGAGGCCGCGGCTCGGGAAGGGGACTTCGCCGCTCAGCGTCCACCAGACCCAGCTCGACAGAGACCCAAGCCGACCCAGCCGGCACGACCGAGCGACGCTCGAGGAAAGCCGGGCAGCAGCTCGCCGGCACCTGGCTGACGTCACTGCCGAGCGACGGCGGTTCCTCGGCGTGCTCTCTGCGCGTGCGCGCGGCGGGACCGCGGTTAAGCGGTGACGGAACCGAGGGCACCTGACCCCCGAGAGCCTTTCTGTTAGCAGACGCCTCGGCGACCTGGCTGTGTGGTGGGTGGTCCCTCGCAGTTGCATCTGAAAGGGACTGCTAAATGCAAACAGTTCAGTGAATTTTCGGAAAACGATGCGGTGATTTAACTGATGGAAGACCTGGTAGTGTGTTTAGGGAGAAGTCAGTTTTATTTCTGCAAGTATGCTAATGAGTCTCCTAACTACAAAAGAGGCCACAAGCTAGGGAAGCATGACTAAAAGTGTTGTTCAGGGTAGACACTGCTGTCAAGATTTGTTCCCAACCAAACTTTTAAAGCTATTTATAAAACTTTTTTTTTTTTTAATCTGAAGGACGCACGCACCTTTACAGAAACATGGAAATATTCCATAAAGCTATTGGAGATTATACTGAGGGAACTGGGATACTGACTTGTTTTCTGTCATGGTCTCCATCGGCTATGAAAAGCAGCAGCTTTGATGAAAGGTGACAGCTACACTTTTTTTTCTTTATATTAAAATTCTTTTTAATGTAAAAAGACATTAGGTTTTAAATACACTAAGATTTGAACTTATTTTGAAATTATCTCTGAAAATTACCATTTCTATTGCTATCTGCTTAGTGTGTCACATGTATGTATAAAATCATTGTTCATATATGTGTATATCCAACCACTATGTCATCAGGCAATACATAATATCAAGTAAGATACATCTTTTTTCCTGACACTAAATTTGTTTGTCTCAATAGTAAGCTCTGGACAGGCAGGGACCTACTTTTTTTATTCACCATCACCAGGATCTAACACATTGCTTTGCACATAACAGTAGGTACTGTATAAGTGACATGGTCATTCCCTGCTATGGGCCGCAGGAATATATTATAAGAACTCAGCTGGTTATAGCAAAGCCACTACCTGAAGAGATAAAAGGAATTCCTTCAGAGGAAGCCAAATTCCAGGGAGTATTTGGTGCTATTTGGCTTGTTATGTATCAGCTGTTTTCTGTTATGAGTATCATGTGTGCCTTCATAGCTTTCCCAATTGATTTTTCCCAAGTATAGCTAACAGTGTGGACTGATCACATATACATTCGAGGTATTTGGAGAACGACCTCAGGAAAGACTTCCTTCCCTCAGGCCCATCCGTTTCTCCCCCTTTTAGCACTGGAATCAGATATCTCCCTTAGCCACATTCCAGGACTAACAGAAATAACAGTCCAGACAAATACATTACAAGTCTCCTGAATTCCACACTGAGACACTGCCTAGGTCAGGTGGACCTTGAATAGCCTCCCTGTAATTATAGTCATTAGCTACATCCTGCCAGAACCATTCTCCCGGATGAAAGTATCTTGTCAGAGATACCTCTGTACTCCAAGAACAGACTTAAGCATCCAGACTATCTGTTTGAGAAGGCCTGGTGGATGTGCTAATTAAGCTTAACTTTCTCCTTTCCAAAATCTTATCTCTAGTTGTATATACACCCTTAACAATTAACTCAGAACTAAAGGGTTCCAACTTATAGATACATCTAGCTGTGATGGAAGTTGCCTAGCCAAGTTGCTTAGCAACCAAACACACCCCCCAGAAATGGCAGGAGCAGAGAGAGCTTGGAGAGATAAGGGTCAAAGGGATAAAAAGGAGTTTTATTCTCATGGGAGAGAACAGAGTAGAACAGGGAGAACAGAGAGGAGCCGTGGAAGAGAGACAAAGAAGAGAACAGGAAAACGAGAGGACAGGATGGAAGATGAGGAAGAGCCAGACGAGAAAGTGCTGGGTGGGTAAGAACGAGGTGAGAAGGACCTGGATGAGGCAGAATTTAGAGAACTAAGATAGAACTCAGAGGGGACAGTAGATAAATATAAAGAATTAAACAGAAAGGAACTAGGCTTGAGAACAGAACTGAAGCTGTGTAGATAGGATTTTATCCCAGAGAAATAAAGTAGACGAACATAGAGCTCGGTGTACTTAAATTCATTTCCTGAAAATTAGTCTCGCAGTTTTGTAGTTTCCCTTCTGGGCCCCTGGGAAGTATAATATTAATAAGGCTGGTCCTTTTAATATTATACAAGAATTCCCTAAGCAGTTGTTTCTATTTAGATACCTTTCCCCACTGTGAAAAAACTGAGCACATTTTTTTGGGTTAAATCTCACTTCCTCCAGAAAAATACCACTCAAAAATGTCAGCTTTCCTTATTCTTATTTTTAAAATTGGTTCTTTCATAATTTCATACAAATATATGATGTCCTTTGTCATAGTCTCCCCCACTGCCCTGTTTCCTTCTCTTCCCTCCTCTTCCCCTCTTCTGCCCCTCTGACCTTCATGTCTCTTTTTGTGTGTGTGGCCCACTGCATTTAATTAAATCTCCCACCATGCATGAGCTTGGGTGGGAGACTGATTATTTACTTCTGTTCTTCCAGCAACCATTTCATGCCTACAGCTTGGTGAGAGCTATACTTAGTACCTGCAAATTTCATAATTGTATTTTTCTTTACAGCTGAAAAGAATTCTACACTTATACCACATTTTCATGATCCACTAAGCAGTTGAATGATAAGTAAGCTGCTTCCATTTATTAGCTATTGTGACTAGAGCAGCAATGGACATTGCTGAGCCAGTATCTGTGCAGAACGATGTCAAGTCCTCTGGCCATATGCAGAGGAGTGGAGCTAGGCAATATGGTAGCTTTTTTGAGCAATATTGGCCATGCATGGTTTCTTGCNTATGGTCCCCAGTTGGTGAACTATTTGGCAAGGATTAGGAGGTGTTTGTTACTTTATGCCACTGTGTGTGGGGGGGGGAGTCTCTGAGGTTTCAATAGCACGCACAATCACACCATTCCCAGTTAGCTCTCTCTGCCTCATGTTTATTAACCAGATGTAAGCTCTGAATTACTGCTTCAGTGCCATGCCTACCTGCCTGCTGCCATACTCCCCACCCTGATGGTCATGGGCTCACCCTCTGTAAGCCCCAGTCAACTCTTCTCTGTAAGCTGCCTTGGTCAAAGTATCTATCCTAGCACAGCAATAGGAAAGTAACTAAGGTAAGTCCTATTTTCTCCTCCACTGTACGGGTGATGGATAAGTCATGTGAAAACAAGTCCACCCGTTGTCCTAATTGTATCTTAGGGGAACAAAAGCTCATGGGACTGAACCATGCATGCTTATGCCTAGTATGTAATGCAGGCAAATCCTTTGTGGCATATCCCTGTAGAGTGTGCCTACTAAGTACCAGCTATCAGGTCTACAAGTTTTTCCTTACCCAGGATGCAAGAAGGGTTGCCTTGTTTACTTGAGTCTGGCGCCTTAGACCACTCGGCCACCCTGACANGATGCTTTGTTTACTATTAGTACAAGAGAATTACTACCGTTATTGGAGGGTGGAGTTGTGTATTGTGAATGGCACACATTTTCACAGTGTTCCAGTAGCCAACAATATTAATAGTGTACTAACATACCCTTTACTGACATTTCCCCTTGTGGTGATATTTTATTTGTGCACCCCAATAAAATTTATCTGGGGATCAGAGAACAGAGCCAGCCACCAAATTAGACATAGATATCAGGTGTGGTGACACACTTTTAATCCTATCACTCTGGGAGGCAGAGATCTGTCTGGATCTCTGTGAGTTCAAGGCCACACTGGAAACAGAGCCAGGCGTGGTGGCACATGCCTTTAATCCCAGCACTTGAGATTTCATACCTTTGCTACCAAGTATTTGGGAAGCACACACGCCTTTAATCCCAGCACTAGGAAGGAAGGAAGATGGCAGGTCACAGAAAAGTATATAAGGCATGAGTGAGTAAACAGGAAGTCTTGCTCTGGAGGCTGAGGAGCTGGTAAGGTGAGGTTGGCTGTGGCTTGTTCTGTTTGATCTACCAGCTTTCACCCCAATATAAGGCTCCAGGTTTTTCTATTAATAAGACCATTTAGCAATTTGTGTTACATTCCCTCTTCTGTCTTTCTCACTCTACCCTTCCTATTACCCATACGTCCCAAATGTCTACCTGTCCTGGAGTCTTTGTCCTGGATTATTCTTCTGTGGGGAAAAGGAAAAAAGACTATGCATGATGGGTTTACTGAGAGTCTAAAAATGTAAAAAGCACAAAAATGTGTTATTTGTGTCCTTACTGGACACAGAAAGGAAGGTACTTTTCCAGGGTCTACACCATGATAAAAGGCAACTCTTTCTTACCATGTCAAGTCTTTATTAAGTAATATACACATTATTACAGTTAGGAAATTCTTGATTGTCAGAGAACCTTGGACATATAAAATCTTAAATTATACCCATTACAGAGGGGAGAATAATAGAAAAGAGATTAGGATTGAACTTCCCAGGACCAAAGTAGAAAAATATATGAACATGTATGTGAAAGGGAAAAAAAGAAAATGAAATCTGCAAAATTTTACAAGTTAAATGAAAAACAGTATAATAACAAGCATTATAAAAAGGTGTTCTAGTGACCATAATAGATATATGGCACATGGTCAATACACATGGATACCACATAATGAATGCACTTCAAATTGAAGTTTGTTTACTTGTAACAACATGGTACACATACATAAATATATACACACAGTATTCCTGGAGTGCAAACTTCAATACCTAGGAAGAAAAACATTAGCAGAGCATATTTAAAAGAGAATAAGATTGATGGGCATGTCTTTCTGTACACTGTGAATACGTGTTGCTCTGATTGATAAATAAAATGCTGATTGGCCAGTAGCCAGGCAGGAAGTATAGGCAGGATAAGCCGACATGGAGAATTCTGGGAAGAGGAAGGCCNAGTCAGGAGATGCCAGCCAGCTGCCCAAGAAGCAACATGTAATGGGACACAGGTAAAGCCACAGAACACATGGTGACATGTAGATTAATAGAAATGGGCTTAGTTTAAGTGTAAGAGCTAGTCAGTAATAAGCCTGAGCTAATGGTCAAGAAGTTATAATTGATATAAGCCTCTGAGTAATTATTTTATAAGCGGCTGTGGGACTGTGGGGCCTGGCGGGACCCAGACAAAACATTCTCCTACATAAGATAGACATGGAGCCATCGGATTAAGGAAACACAAAGTGCTTCATGTCTGTTGAAGTTGCTAGAAGGTCCTGTCTGCTCAGCAGTTTGTTGGAGGTATGATGTATCCTATGAAGTAAATGAATGCTTGAGAATTTAAAGAACAGCACTAAAGCCCAGGACTCTCTTCTACCTGTTTTCTACCTGCTGATTGTTGACCAGAGTGGCTTTGTTTCTTCTCCTCTTCTTGGCTCTCAAAAGGCCAGGTTACTCAGCACTATCTAAACACAATTGTTTTAGCCTGGTGTGGTTACACATGCCCTTAATCCCTGCATGTAAGAGGCAGAGAGCAGGTGGATCTCTGTGAATCTGAGGCCAGCCTAGTTTACACAGTTAGTTCCAGGACAGCCAGGATTATACAGTGAGACCCTGTCTTCAACAACAATAACATATATTGAGAAATAGATTTCTCCCATAAATTTAGTGAGACCCTCGCCTAATGAAGACCATTGCTGATACGCAACTTTTAGCTGATCCTGCCAATAATGGATAACCCCTTAATACTAGAGGCCCCTTACACAAAACTGAACTAAATTTGCATTATATATTTACATTCTGAAATAGAAGATTAAGGATATTTAAGAACTACATTCTAGATACAACATAAGTCAAACGTTTACTTTTACAGAGCTTTTATGCATTTCAAAACTTCCTTAAAATATTGCTTCATATGTACATATTTGCTGAATTAAAACTCATTGCATACTAAGATATTCAGTAAGTTTGTCTTATTCATTAGTTATTTTAATATTAGATTCAATTGTAAATGAGACATATGGGAAAGAAAATTGGAGAAATTTCTATGCTAACAAAGAATTGAAAAGTCAAGTTTAGTGACAGATTAAGACTCTTTCCAATTCTCCTACATTTTATCCTATAATTTATCTTTTTGGCTTTCCTTACAAAATTTCCAATGAAAGCTAAATAATACAAAAATAAATGATATGATTAGTCTCACAAACTCAGAATAGCAAAAAGGGACAGCGCTTAACATCTGTCTCAACTGTTCATACACATTTTAACAATGGCTGCATATCCATACTTTGCTTTGGAGTTCTTTCCTACTTCATTTTTGAGAAAAGTTCACCCCAGAAAGGTTGGTGAAATAAGACTCCTTTCTTAGAAGGAAGTTTGCAGTAAGCTCCCAAGTTACATTTGAGTGGAAAGAAATGTCTGGTTTTTCTTAATGCACTATACAGGCCTGCCACTGCTGACTGCAGGGGCTGGACATGAACTTAGAGCAGCTTTTAAAGGCTACTTCACTGTCACCTGAAGACTTGGGTAGGGCAGCAACTGGGTGTACCTTCAAATTGTTTTGTCTTCTGAACTCAATATTTACATCTAGATTTCTCATATGAGAAAGAGTAAAACAATCTTCCTTGAATCATGGGTAAAGTTTACGTAAAATAAATTAAAGTGCAGAAAATTATAACAACTGACCACAAAGACCAGCATCATAATGTGGCTGGGCGTATAAATACTGTAATTGTCATTGCCATACTTGACAACCACCTCTTGGTGTCTCAGGAACACACATACAAACACTTGTGGATTATTACACGTGGACATCGGCACTTCCGTTTCCACCTCCACCTTCCAGGCCCTCTGCAGACTGGGAGGAAGGAGGCCGGGAACTTCTGGGGTGAGGCTGACCATTGAGTCCCATTTGTGTGCCTGGACCATGACCTGTCTGGGATGGCGCATCGTCCGACTCCCAGCGCTCCAACTCTTCCCGTACCAGGCGCTCCATCTGCTCCCTGTGGATCTCACTGTCTCGACCCAGTCTCTCATCCTAACAAGGAAATGAAAGAAATAGCAGAAACCAGGGCACTGCATGCCATATGTTACATAATCTACAGAGAAACTGAGTTAGGAATTTTAGGTGAAATAAGCTCTAGTTACGTAAGACTGCAGATAGAGACAGTATGCAATAACAGTTCTGAGAGTCAGTGGAATAATTGTTCACTTAATTGTATCTTCCACTGCTGGTAGCACACTCAGAGGGTGGATTATCAAGAGTCATGCCTCCAGATTATTATTTGATCTAAGGTTACATAAGGAGGAAGACAAGCATCAGGTTAAGAGTTACAAAATGCGATGACTACCTTTATGCTCTATAGAACTAAAGAATGTTTCTGCTTAAGGGGAAAAAATCTGAAAATGAAAGTGAACAGAAACAATATTTGTGAATTATGTAAATGTAACTTTAGTTTTTACTCTTCTTCAATATTTCCAAATGAAAGGTGTCACAGGTACCCATCTCTATCAATAAATATCTTGTGCACCAGTCAGCTTAAGCTCACAACTACTTACCTCAGCCACTCCATCCAGCAGCCGTCCTAACACCTCCCGCCTCTTCAGCTTGGCCCGCTCCATGATCTCAAGCTTGACAATGACAGCATCAATCTTGGACACTATGCTGCCTATGGAGTGCTCCATGCGGTCCACGCGTCTCACCAGTCTGCAGGGGATGACATCGGGCACAGTAGGTCACCTGACTCTTCCATAGAAACACTAAGACAATGTGATAATACGAAACACTTTCTAAGTGTTTGCAGGACTTGGAGACAAACTGTTATAAGCTTCTTGTGGGAACGATAGCCTCCATCCTCTGGCCAAAAAAACTGTGTCTAAAGGAAATTTCATGTATATCATTTTGTGTTACAAATTTATTCACATACAGAGAGTTGCTTTTTAATAGCATAGCACTGAACAGTGGCTATGCTAAACAACCAGTAGGAGATTATGTAAATGAATTATAATTCACCTATACAATAGGTGTCTTAGGTGACACCAGAAATTGTACTGTGTCATATTTCCTGAAATAGAATTACAAGTAAATAAAACTGTTAGAAAATAGTGTGTTCTTTTAACCTCTCATTATTTTGAATGAAAATATTTAAATGCCTTAAAACATGTCAAATGGCAACAATTTGAATTCTCCCTCCCTGGCCCCTCTCCTTGTGATCCTAGTGACTGAAGAGTGTCANACATACCAGGTCAGTATTCAACCACTGACTNTATGCCCTAGGGACAACCTCTCAAATGCTAATATAAGAACACTAACAAGGATAGCTGTTGAAAATTCTTTTTAAAAACTCAGTCCTGTTAAAGGTATAGAAATTTNCTTATGAATATAAGACAAATGAAAATCATTTATCAAAAAGGCAACTACAGAAAAGTGAGAACTTGTGGCTTTTAAAAATGCTTGAATAGGGCTGGAGAGGTGNCTCAGAGGTTAAGAGCACTGACTGTTCTTCCAGAGGTCCTGAGTTCAATTCCCAGCAACCGCATGGTGGCTCACAACCATCTGTAATGAGATCTGGCGCCGTCTTCTGTATACATAATAAATAAATCTTAAAAAAATATGCTTGAATAACGTATCTTCAAATAATACTTTCCTCAAGTTTGATGAGAAACATTGCAAATTCAAGACACTTAAAACTACAAGTAGGATGAACTCAGAGCTACACATCTAGACATACACAGTAAAGGTACAGAAAGATAAAAACAAAAATGAAAGCACCAAGAAAACAATTGGTTTATAATGTACAAAGAATTTCACTGAGCTACGTTCTCATGAGAAAAACAACACATCTCACTTAAGATAAAGACAATGGAAGGAGGCCTGATCTACGGAGACTGCCTTGTCATAAACATGTATGCACCTAACAGCTTCAAATTACACTGAGCGGAACCTTCTTGAATTAAAGGGGTAAGTGAATAATTTACTAATGACAGAGATGTGATTACCTCACTTTCAAAAGCAAATAAACATGCGTAACATCAACAGGAAACAGGAGACAGCAACTGACAGGCATCTACGGAACCCTGAGCAGCGGCAGAATGAACATTCTCCTCAGGGACAGACCCTGTGTTAGGCCATAAGACATGTAAGAACACTGATATNTACATGTAAAAGGAGACACAGACTCTAAAATTTGCTAAGATATTTTTGTTGGAAGGAACACAGATGATATTAATNTTTTCTCTGCTTCCCTAATTTCTTATAATGAAGGTCTTTTATAAAAAGAAAAATACTCTAAAACTTATTTGAAAGAAATGATATTAGTCATGAAGAGAAGTCTGACTCTTCTGACTCTTCTGACAAATGTCTGACTCCATGAGAAGCCATGTCATCTGGTTTTGACCCTGGTCAACAAAGCTGGGAAAACATTTGTACTTACACCTGGAACTCTTCATAGGAAACCCCGCTGGAGAAGCTGCCCCTTCTCCTGGAGCTATGCCCACTGTCTTCATCATCCTCCTCCTCAGAGTCATCCAGGCTTCTTGGGAAACTCCTGCTGCTCATGGGACGTGGTAAAGAGCTATGTTCCAAGTCCAGGTCCTCCTGAAGAATATGGGGTCTTCCAGTGAGGGGCCAACATACCAAGACTTCACAAAAAATTTTACCACATTCTTGGGCCAGGAGAAACTGGGTGTGCTCCAGATCAGTTCTCTACAGTTATTTCATGGACTGACATTTTAAAGCAGGAATAAACAAAGTGAATAAGCAAGCTACCAATGCG